>VWZU01007022.1:517141-561953 GCA_013397095.1 Sterrhoptilus dennistouni | reverse complement strand
AAAAAAAGAAAAAAATAAAAAAATAAAAGAAAAAAGAAGTATATCCACCAGCAAATCAAGCCTAGTGGTTTTATGTTGGTTTGTTTTTTTTATTGATCTGTTCCTGTGATACAAACCTCTGGTTATAATATTAGAGGATGCATACTTTTTATTATTAGAAGATGGATACTTCAAACTAGCTTCAGAATGATCACTGAAACATCAGGAAAGTCTTGCTTAACGCCATGTCACAGACAATAGTGGATGCTGGGGGATTGGACTGCTTTTGTCTGTCATGATATTCTGATCCTCCTTACACTCACACTTCCTGAACACTGTGGTGTTACTAACATACAAGACAGGCAACAGCTCACTGATTGACAGCACTGGGTTAAGCTGAGCAGAAATTTTAAGAAGCCTCAGGGAAGTATGATATTAAATATCAAACCAATATTTGCAGACAGGTTTTAGCATGGCAGAAGAAGGAGAGTGGTAAGTTTGCTGAAAAGAAAAACAAAAATAAAATCATGAAATAAAAATGGAATTACTAGAAAGTGTCAGTAAATGTGAACTTAAAACAATCTTTTGTTGCTTCCATGCTCTGCAAAATAAGTCACAGCAGATCATAGAATATTCTGAGTTGGAAGGAACCCACAAGGCTCAATGAGTCCAGCTCTTAAGTGAATGGCCCATAAAATGACCAAGGACACAACTTTGATATTATTAACACTGTGCTCTAACAAAGCTAATCTCAGGGTCAAAAAATGATCATAAGAATATATATATATTTATACCCTCAGGTGAGGGTGAAAAAATTAATATGGTGAAAAGCTTTTCTCAGCTGTGATAAAATCACTCAGTTTCATCATTTACTTTATAAATGAGAAAAATTACAACCTGGTAGATTACGGGGTGTTCAGCTTATGAACACTACTGCTATATGAGCTCAACAAAAGTACTTTATTAAAATTTCTGGCAAGTTATTTAATGTAATTTCATTGTTTTCTTATATTTTATTAATTAAACATCATCATAGTGAAATTTAACGTGATTTTAAGGAGCAAAGAAATTATTTTCTGTGTCTCATTTAGATATATTTTGAAAATTATTTTAACTTTTCCAGATGATGCTGGTATATGCACAGAACTACATAATATCTTTATTATTATCCTCCTATGTATAGATCAAAAGGCAACATATAAGATTAATATTGCTGCAGAGTGCAATTTGTCTAATTGATTGCTGAAAGGTTTATTATATCAGGCATACAAATAGAAAAAAAAATTCAATTTAGTTGCCCCTGTCTCTTAACACATAATTCTGAATAATTAATTTTAAAAAGTATTCAAATCTCTGCTTAAATCTTATCAAATTCCAGTTAAGTTAATTAAGCAGATGTCTAAATACTTTGGTGAATAAGAAGATACTGGTGAGTTGAAGTCTATATTAACAGTAGAAAAAAATCCAGATACTTAACAACTGGTTATCTTCTGGGCACACACAGCAGCTTTACACAGAATGTAATTCTTTTGTGTAAGCACCATATCATCTTTAATATTTTTTTCATTCATAATCTTACTTCCACAAGCCTATGAAAGAACAGGTGAATACTAACTAGTATGTGATGTGATGGTGTGAAAAAGCATCACAAAAAAGGCTCAGTTACTGTCTTTATGGTAATAATCAATTCTTGACTGCAGAAAGAATGAGATGCCACAGTATTTTCCTTGCAAATGGGGAAGTGTATCACTCTACCTACATGCTTGAAGTTGGAATATCTGTACATCACACTGACCGAAAAAACCTACATTTATGTTTACACAGGAAAACTTCATGCTACAGCTCAGAAAATTATGACTGTAACTAGTATATCCCTAGGAAGAAAGACTAATGATGTAGAGAAATAGTTTTCTTTACCACGATTTTTTTAAATTCATAAAGCTGAAGAGAATATTATTTTCTTAGTAAACTTTTAAGACTTCTATTCTACTTGCCAGTTAAGTTTTACCTTCTATGACACATAAAAGGTAAATGGTAAAAGTTTCAAATTCTTGCTTCCTTTCAAAAATGTTCCTAAGTACAGTCACAGGTAGGTGGAATCCTGCAATTTCAAATGTCACTAGTTTGGCCCAGTGTAAAGCATTAACCTACAAAAGGAAATCTTGCAAAGTATATTCTTATGTCCTTTCTCAGCCTGCATATTCTAGTTGAATTTGAGTATTTCTCAGGCAGAAGATATAGCACTGCATATTAATGTAAAAAATTTCTAGAATTCCACTCCTTTACATACAAACCCCATATCATAAGCTCCAAATATTGTTGTATTGTTTGGAGATTTAAAGATGATAGATGTTTTCACTGACAGAAAGATTTAATCATTGCCAGCTATGAAACCCTAAAAGCTATGGAGTGATACATTACTGTCCCTTGCTTTTATGACTTCCCTTTTTAATGAAAAAGATACAGATTATATTTAGTGCAAAGGAAATTTCCCAAGGCAATAGAACATAATTTCTAGGGCTTGCATACTTATGGACAACATTTAGTCTTCACACGAACACTTGTAAGGCTTATATTAAAGCCTAAAGGAAAGGTCTGATTCTTGATTATAAATAGTAAAAGGGATAAATTTCTATATATTTATAGGAATATAGAAGTTTTTTCTTGAGGCTTTATTGAAAGTCACTTTTTACATTGAAATATTCACTGTATATGAAGACACAACCCTCCCCATTCCCTACCCATCGTGTTCTGATGAGTTTAAGTTTTTAGTTACCATTTTCTAGTCAATCTTCTAAGAGGAAGATAAATATTGGAGACTGAGCCCACTTTTACAACACTTACTCTTCCAAATGTGTTTGAACTTTATTGATCTGCTGCTCTTTTCTTTCTTGTTGCTATTTAATTTTTATTTTTGGTCTATGCAAATTCTTCATTCTGCTGACCATTTCCACATTCATTCCGTTATGGTTCTCTCATGACTTAATAGTTCCAAGTCCTCAGGTTCAAGGTTTACATTACTTTTATCATTCAGAACCCTGTCTCTAAATTTCAGGAGGAATGCAGTAAATAAAAATAGAGAAAATAGGAAGTCAATTTGCTCTATGTGAATAGCAATGAAAGGTGAAGTTTCTTTCCTTAAAATGTTCCAAGCCTTGTGAGAGTGTAAGGAAACAAGAATAGACATATAGATGTACTGGTAATTGCATCAATTTAAACTGTTTAGCATGCTAAAATCTAGAATTAAAAAATCAGCTATTATCTTCATGAAAATAAATTCTGAAATAAACACATCTTAATTAAAAGTAGAATTTATAATAAGATTATTTTCTCCATTTAGAGAAAATTTGAAGAAGAAATTCTTTTCCAGTATGGAATCACCCCTGTTCCTCTAGTCCAGTTCAAATCAGCACAATTGAGTCAGCCCAGCAGGACACTCTAGCTGGTGGATGTGTCCTTGTCCTCACTGGCATTCCAGTTTCTGCATATAGAAGTTTCTCCTCATCTCAGCTTTTTATACTATCTGACATGCATGTTCAGCTGAGAAGGTAGCTATTATTAAATACTTGTTTTCTAAATTAGAGAGCTTAAACCTTGAAGACCTTACTTAGCATGCAGAAGTGGATCTGTCTCTTTGGTCGTTCATCAGTTACTGAAGGATTTTATAACATGTTCTGATTTTCTGCCCCAGATAAGTGATATTAGTGTGAGTTTGGAAACAATTATAAAATAAAGTTCATTTATAGCTCTGGTTTCCATCCAGGAAGATGTGGTGAAGGTCTCACTTAGATGAGCAGTCTGTTTGGATAGATTTCATGCTGTGATGCCATGCCACTCACCAGTCACTTGCCTCATACTTCCAATTATTCGTTCACCTTCAGAATACCTCATTTTCATGCTTCCCTAGAAACGTTTAGAGGGCAGTGAAATGCAAAGGGATATTAAATAGCATGATCATACATATACTTTTCCTATAGCTTGATTTCAGTTAATGGGCTAACCAATAATAGCTTCAGGAAATATTTTGTCTTTTCCTTCCTACTAAGTCCTATAATAGGATGTATTCTCTGGCATTCTGAGTTTCAGCACTGAAGTCAGGCATTTATCAGAATATATGCAGGACATTTTCAGTCATTTTTTGTGAAAATCATAGAAGGAAAGAAAGGAAGGGAATTTTTGAATCTCTGAACTTGTATGGATGGTACTCCTAGGTACCATATCCAGACTTGCCAAAAAGCAAAAAGGAAATTCCTCAAAGAAGGGAGTGAGAGACTTTGCATAATACTATATACAGTAAAATATCCTTGTGTTTGTGAGAAAGGATGCTTTCTGCTGCTAGTTTAATACTTTATATTCACTTGCATTAAATAAATAATTTACTCAAAAGAACAGAGAAGAAGACCTAAAAAAATTACCAAGCATTTATACTCATTGGAATGGATGTACCTCAACTTCTTAATTGTCACTATATCAAGAAAAAATGAATGAAAATAATATCTTGGATAAATAGGTGAGGTTTTGTGAAGTACCATGATTTAAACAAGTGGATTTACATCATCCAAGAGGAGATTGTTTCTCACAAGGTTTAAACCAGAAAACGTTCCAAGAGAAATTCATTAAATACATCATAACCTACTGCTATTTCATAAACAGGGCTTCAAGCTTTTTTACTTGCCCTGGTTTCACCTGGGATAGAGTTAATTTCTCAGTAGCTGGTACAGTGTTGTGTGTTGGATTCAGAGTGAGAATAATGTTGATAACATTAATGTTAATTTTGGTTTTTGCTAAATCGTATTTATCCCAAGTCAAGGGCTTTTTTTTTTCCTGTGGTCATGCTCTAACAGTGATAAGGTACACACACCTTAGAAAAACCAGAGAGAGCATTGCTGGGATGGGTGATGTGAATTGTCAAAAAGGATATTCCACACCACAGTACATTATGTCCAGTATATGAACTGGGAGGGAGAGTTTCCCAGAAGGATGGTAATCTACATTTAGGAATATGATCTGGCATTGGTCAGCAGGTCAGTTCCTCACTTGTTTGGTTAGGGTTTGTTCTATTGTTATTGTTATTATTTACTATTATTATGTACTAGTTTATTTTCCATTATTAAACTGTCCTTATATAAACCTACGAGTTTTATTTTTGATTCTTCTCTCCATTCCACTGTGGGAAGAGTTTGGAGACAGAGTGTTGAGTGAGTGGCTGTGTGGTGTATATTACCAGCTGTGCTTAAACCCCGACATTACTGGAGAGTCAAAAGCCTTCCAAATAGATCATATAGCTGAGCTGCAGATTTGGTAAAATAGTCTCAAATTAGACATAAGACAAACATTTTTTACTATGAAGGTAGTGAAACACTGGAACAGGTTTCTGTTCCAGAGAGATGGTGGGTGTCCCATCCCTGAAAATATTTCAAAGTCATGGACAGCACTCTGAGCAATCTGAGCTATTTAAAGATGTCCCTGCTTATTGCAGGGGCTTTGCATTAGATGGCCTTTATAGGTCCCTTCCAATATAGATCTTTCTATGGTTCTATGGTTCTGTGGTTATATGCTCTTTGTGTACTTTGATTATTTTAAACTTTATTCAATATTTCTTTACCCCTAGCCCCATTACCTTCTTTTTTCCTCTGAAATAAATCAGGACCCAAGAAATATTAACGTGAAGGTCAATCTAACTACTTAGAAGAGCAGAGTTCTTCATTCCCTCCTACTTTCCTGTTTGCAAATGTATGTCACAATTAATAGTTCTCTGCTCATTGGTCACATTCCACTGGTGAGTCTCTTATTCTACTGCTCTGCTTTGATAGCTTCTTTCATTGTAATATCACTTGCCAATGAAATGAGTAAAATAATGTATAAGTTATTTCCTCTGGGGATTGATGACTGGACCATTTGTATTGATTAGATTAGTTAATTCTTGGAGCAGTACATACCTCTGGTGGGTTATGCTGAGTAAAGCAGTGGGGTCTGGGTACATCAGTAGACTGACAAGATGTGGGAAAGCAGAATGAAATCTGAATATCAGAGGTTAAAAAGAACTAGGAGATTTTCTAAAGGATGCAGAAAAGACTTCACATTGTCCATTTCAAGGTAAACCACTGAAAGTTTTTAAAGTAGAATAATTAGGAAATAATAAAACTCTGGAATCCAGAACCATGGAAGCTTCAGGAATCAGTAAAAAAAACCCAATATTGTTAAAAGATGATGTTTATCAAACAAATTCCTGTAAGTCAGAGCTCATCACCTGGAGTTGTGGCAATCTAAGAAAATTGTAGACATGTAATTGGTAAGCTTATATGATGATGTTTTAAGCTACACGGTCAGTTCCTCTTGTTTGGGGGGTTTCTTTGTCAGACAAATGATCTCTGCATTGTGTTCCTTGTCTGCTGTAAAGTTAAAAATAGCTGTATTTTCAAAAATTGTTCAGAGAGTAATGATAAGATAACCTGAATGATGAGCTCAGAAAACAGCTAGTTTAAGTGCAGGGGAGTTAATTAACAAAAGCCTGATATGTCTTTGTTTCTGGAACATTCGTTTTAGAGTAGCGAATCATGAGAAAAAGTCACCACACTCATTAAATTATATTTTTCCTGAACATTCTTTTTTATAAATACAAGTATTTCCAGCTCTATACCAGTTAAAATATCTGGAGGTGTAGCTGGGCATGCAGTTATCTCTCCATAGCACAACGAAATAAAAGTTAAACAATAAGCAATAGATGCTGTCATACACCTCTCAGCAGAGATCTGGATAAATACACAAAGAAATGATTACAGGGAGTGTCACTGCCATTTTTCAAGTTGCATTGCATTGAATAATACACAGTGAAAAGGAAAAGAAATTCTTCCCCTCTGTGATCGTATAGTCAGCAGATATTTTGTTGATCTAGTACCAGTCAGACAAAAAAGGTGTTTGATCTTACATGAGCACGCGCCCAAAGGCCTTTAATCTGTCACAGTCATTAATGACAATGACATTTTCACTGACCTGCTAGAATCCTTTAACTCTTTCTAGACAACATTTTGTGACATATCCATCCTTCCAATTTAATCTGATGATTGCTTGGTTGAGTGAATATTCTCAGGAGCAAAGGGAAAAAGTGTTCTCCATTGTCTTTTAAATTACAGATCATGATGATGACCACATGACACTTAATTAGCAAAATACTGAGTGGAATGAATTTTGTAATTTAGCTTCCAAATGACCTTTATATTAGAGAAGTCAGTGTGGGTTAGTATGGCACTAAATATATCAAAAGAGCTAGAAAGAGATGAAATATTGAATTCTATACTGGTAAAGATTTAGAAAAATAAATATGTGACAGAAGTATAGTTTTGTACTTTTACCTCTCCTGAATGTTTTAAAGGCAAGCATCTTCATTTGGCAGTCAGAGAACTATTTTTTTCTCATGGCATGTGTACAAAGCAAGAAAGAAATTTTATATAATTTTGAAAATTCACTAAAAAAACTGAGGGAAAGACATTTACGTCTTTATTAAACAATCTTTGAGGCTTTCAGGAAGAAAAGCTCAGGTGTACTCTACCTCCTTGTGGGCTTATGTGTAAATCTTTCTGTTGTGTAAACAGACTAGGCACAGGATGACTTATTTTGACCACTATCCTCAGCAATTCCACATGCTGTGCAGACAAAGCTTTTGAAAGGTTCAGTGTTAGTGGTTAGGGAGACAGATGGGATTTGCAGCCAGCCTGCACTCCAGATAACCTTATAACAGTGGTGCTGAGAGTCATGAAGTTACTGGCCTTGCATAGTACAGCCATGGAAGTGAACTTACAGGTGTCATCTGGCACCATTCTGAGCCAAACCACACAGAAATTTTAGCCACTTTTCTTCACAAGGCCAGGTATAGCATCCTGATAGTTCTGGAGATGGGTGTTCTCCATCTCCATCATCTGCAAGAAACATCTTGCAGGTTTCATACAAGAAGGTATACTGGAATAGAGATCTGCAAAGAAACCACTTTCTTCCACAACTACATAGTAAAAAGGGGGTTAGATATACCTAAGTTTTTATAGGTTTTCTATTTCTATTATGGGTATACAGAGACACATACTACAGGGGAAATAAAGGTCCCTTCTATCCAATTGACATTTTCACAGCTATGGATGACCTTTCTGTTCTTCCGTTAGTATTTTCAGATCACCTTGTCCCACATCATCTTGTATAAGTCAGAACTGAAACTGGGAAAACAAGACCCCCAAAGCCAGATTGTAAATCTAGGCAGAACATGTCTGTTTTACTGAAGGTAAGTGCTGTAAGCTATCTCCTGTCCTCGTGTCTGCCAAGTTCAACAGAATGAGTCAGATAGCAGACACTAGTGAGTGGCAGACCTTCACACAGGAGACAGTAAAGTGTATCAAGAAAAGTAAGGAAATCACAGAAGTTTTAAACATGAAAACAAAACAGAATCTTTCCCAGACATTAGTGTATGAGCTACTTACCTTCCATATTATGCTGTGTGCTCAGGAGAGAGCAATGATCATGACTCAGAGAAGCATCATCTTCTAGTCAGTCATTCACTGGTGCCCCACAGAAGTATTTTCTTCTCTAGTGTCCTGGGTTGCAGTGTAGGATGTACACAAAGTATTTATTCTATCACCATTTTCATGAACTGCTGAAACCAGGTGGGCTAGTGTTTTCCCAAGCCCCCTGCCTCTTCTGCTAATGGCCTTTGGGGTATCTTCTGCTAATGACCTTTGGGGTGTCTTCTGCTAATGGCCCATCAACACTTTGCCCGTGACTCACAGGTAACTCCCTCCAGGAGTTATCTCTGTTTAATGGGCCATCAAGGACCCACTTCACACTTCTCATGCTATTGCGAGATGCTCTGCCCAGCGGGAGGAGCCAAGCATTCTCACCTGGATATAAGCTGGTATGTGGGACAGTGCAAGAGCACTTATCCACTGGATTCCCAGAGGAGCAGGGCTACCAGACCTTTCTACAGGATCATTGCTTCAGGAAGAGCACCTCACCTGGACTGCTTCCACCATCCTGCTCAGGTTGTATTCTGACTCTGTCAGTGATCCTTTGTGTTATTTCATTTATTTTATTTTACTTTTACCTTTTTACCTTTCTTCTTATTAAATTATATCTCTGACTTGGAGCCTCTCATTCATTTTGCTTTCAAACCACAACATCTAGTATGTTCTCCTTTCTTCATGATGCCTCTGCACAAGTGTGAGAGTCTACCAGGTGCAATGCAATAGGTGATGCTCAGTAGAACATACATTTTTGCCTCAGTTTCACTTTTTCGTGTTTATGACCATGACATATAGATAACCATAATTCCTGAAGTGTCTGCTCCCCTGCTAGCCTTAGGTATTTGACAGAACAGGATGTGGGGATATATCTGTCATCCTAACTTCACCTCCAGGCTGGACTATGATCTCAGAAACGCTCAGCAGGCCTTGGCTTTGACAAACATCACTCAGGCTAAGTTCCTCATGCACTTACCAAAAACACTGTCTGTTCTCAGGAACTTATGTTGTACAATAGGCTCCTTTTTCTAACAAACAGATATGGAAATGCATTTTTCTTACCGGAATAACAACCCAAGTGGGACAACACTTTTGTTATCAAAATTTCAAGGAAAGTTATTGACCCAAATTGCATCCAGGATGGAAAATTATTGTCTTAAACCAAATCCCTTGTGACCCCATAAAAGTGATTCTTAATGAGATTCTTTGAGCTCTCCTGGACTGCAACAGGCTGTGACCAGAAAAGTCCCTTTAACTGGGACACCTTTCCAAGCCAGTGAACTCTCAAGTTTGCTATACTTGAAGATCACCACCAAAAGCCAGTAATGGAGTCTGGGCTATCTCCACTCCTTGAGGCTCAATTCTTCACCCATTGCAAAGGGGCAAAGCAAATTTTTCACAGGTACATATGCACCTTGCATCTTTAGATCTCTGCATGTGCATGTGAACATGCTGCAGGAAATGTATTATGAATGTTGCTCTCTTAGATTTTTTAAGTATGTTAGATTTGTAAATAAATTAGGTCTGAAAGTGAGTTACTATTGTGCTTATAGTAAATTCTACGGAATCGTTTGTTAAGGCTATTGACTGAGTGCTCTTAAGTTTAAATTCTTTTAAAACCTTTGGCCTAAACCACTGGTCAAGCCCAGGGCTAGATTGGAGAGGGGTCCACTCTGAACCTTGGGAATCAACAGAAAAGTCTGGCTTATTCCTTTTTATCATTATTGTTTCCCAGCTTTACACTTTTCCACCCCTAGCCTCCATTAGATAATTTTGGGATGATTTTAGTCTGATTTTCCGTGTGTGCTGTAACAATTTAATAAGAAGTAGAGTGAACAATATTAGTAGATTTGCCAACAACTTTTTTCCACTTTTACTTTTGTATTAAACACTTTTGTATTAAAGGTATTTGCCAATACCTTTGCTGTTAATCCTTTGGGTGACCTGAAAGACTCATTTCTGACAAAGGATCACAGACAGCAGGCAATTTGAAAAAAAAAAAAAATAAAAGTAGAAAATCCAATCTCATAACATGTCAATGACAAGGAAGAAGAGAAAAGGGATTTGGTTGTCCCAGTTATATTGAAATTAGGCTATCAGTTCTGGTAGTGGGAGGTCTACCCAAGCCTTCTCTGTTTAAGCGTCTGTCAAGCATAGTCTGAAACACATATATGCACAAATATATGACCCTGCTGGAGCTTCTGAATGTCTTCTCAGCATGATGTGCAAGTGCTGCTATGCTCTGTTAATCTAAATGTGTGTAAAGTATAAGGAAAGTAATGTTCCATATACTGCACTAATAGACATATGATCTGAATCTTGCATTCAACCCATTCTCTGAAATATTTAACTATTATCTTGGGTATTTTCAAAGTCATAGGAAAGATGATGAAGAATAAAAGGGATCTGCAGGGGGTTTTTTTCATGTTTTTAATTTGGAAATGAGAAAGAGCAGTCTGAAAGCTTTTTTTTGCAAAATTATCATAAGAGGGTTCTAGATTCTTTAGATTAGTTACCAAAGTTTTCTTTGATTTGAATCTTTTTTAGTTAATCTGTATGCAGAAGCAACATAGCACATTGGTGTGTCTACCCCTGGAGTGACTTCTAGACGCCATTGCACTATAAATCATTGAAAAAGCACTAAAGTCATAATGACTCTTGCATAAACTCACTGAATAGATTATAGTACATTTAATGGCCCATACCCACCCTTTTTTTTTTCAATGACATGTATAATTGAAGAGTTGTTATTTCCACAGTTTTCTTTATATAAGTGGATTGTATTGCTTTTCACCTTGTTGTGTGTTCATGGTTTTGAGTAGCAGATTTTTGTAGGTTTTCTTTGTAAAGGATAAAAGCTCACCCCCCCAATCATTATTTCTCCTTTGAGTTCTCTGAAAAAAAATGCTTTCAAACACTCTCCTCTCCTCTCCTTCTAAACATAAAGACAACAAAGAACAAAATGAAAATACAGCAACTCCCTTCCTCCAATATTAACTTTCCCTTCCTTTGGTAAGCCCTAGCGGTTTGAACTACCAATAAAAAGGAATTTCGTTTTTTTCTACTTTAAGCCTTCCCTATTAAATGAGAGTTCTGCAGATCACAGAGCTACAAGTCAGTTGCAGAATATATGTTGTGGTAAGTAGAATTAACCTCTTGACCTTCAATTTTCCTCTCCTGTGATGCACAGATATTTCTCTAACCATGGAGAAGTTTTTACAGACAAACAAAGGATAGCTTTTAGCCACTATTTCTCACTGAAAGTTGAGCTAGTAGTCCAAAGAATTCAAGTTCTTAGGCTATGTTAGCTGTGCTTAGTGAAATTAAAGTTGCACATTTCTACTAAATATCCATGTTTTCAATGGCAAAAATGCATCCACACTTATGCATCCACCCCATTTTGGCTTGGAAAATGAAATGGCACATTTATACTAAAAACCACATTTGTTGTATTTGCTTATTGGTTCTTATAAAGGTGTGTTTGCAAGTGTCTACATGCACTTCTAAATGTTTTGCTTTTTAAAAAAAATGTATACACATGATTTTGCAGAAAATAGCTGGAAATTAAGCTCTGGCTGTCAAAAAGAGAAAACTACAATCTGTTTTTTAAGAAATCGTATCTGAGAATAAATTATTTCACTAGCTCTATTATAGATGGTTCTGAAAAAACTGAAATTCAGCTGAATGCAATAAAGCTTGACAATACTTTGAACCTGACATAATCAAGCCAAAAAATTTGAGGAGAAAAATTTGTTTGGTTTCCTAGAAATTGAACCAACAATATATTGAATAACAGATGCAAATAAAAAGCTATATTGTTATTGATAGCATTAGGACCAAGAATGAAAATCTTACACACTGAATGATGATCTCTTTGTCACAAATGTTTTAGGTTGAGTCATCAGCAAAGACAACAGTGGATCAAGTTTTGTGTGTAATTAATTTTTTTCTCTCTGATGAGTGAGAAAGGAAGCATTAAAATTTGAATAATAGTTTCCAGGATAATTTTCCAGCCAATTTAGGGAACAATTACTTGTTAATTTCCCATTCATAAATGGGAAATTATGTAAATTGTGTAACCAAAAAAAATATATAATTCTTCTGAGGAGGTGTCTGTGTATTACCCCTTATTTCACTGTTTTAAATGAAGGTAGAAGTAGTAAAGAGATTTATTCAGATAACAACTTTTAGCTTGTTTATAAGAAGTAATTTTAATTAAAAAAACTAAAATTAATTGACTTAGTAAAGCATTGTGTGAAACATTGTTTTGCCAAGACAAAGGGATGTATGAATCTCTGGGGCATTTGCATGCTTTACATTTTACAGTAATGCTTATTTTACTTGTGGACACAACTACAAAACCAAAATCTCTCAGACTGTGTTGGTACAAGAGGAAAAAAAATTACTTCTGGAATACTATGACATATTATTTTGGATTCCTCACTGTATAATTAAAAACTTTAGAAAAGTGGTATATTTGTACAGCTGCTGGGAAAACACACGTATTTTCAAGCAACCGAGTTTTCTAAAGCAGGTAAATCCTGAAAAGTCTTTGGGCTCTTTATTGTATGACACACTTGTACTCTAAAAGGCCCTAAGTACTGTACCAAAATAATAAAATATTCCTCTTGTACAGTCATTGTAACTAGTGGAATGACCTCTTAATCCAGTTAACAGGTCTTAACAATTTACTGCACTAACTCTGTCATGTTACTTCTATAAGCACTTGTTCTTAGCTCATGAGAAGTAATCTAATTTCAGTCTCTAATGAATTACTTGTACCAGCTTACTGTTGTTCTGTAACAATGTTTCCAAACAATTTCTATTACTCTTTGTAATGTTTTGTGACTTAGTAAGCTTCTGCAGCTTAACAGTGAAAAAGGTTTTTTTTATTATTTTCTTTTTTTATTTAGAGTGATGTCCCCACAAGGACACCAAGGGATGATTTTTTGCATCATATTAGTATATATGAAATTTCTTGACAAAGGAGAAAGTCTCTATGAAAATATGGATGAATATATTTAACCAATAAAATTTTATACAGTGTAATTAAAGAAAGGTAAAGGGAGATTTACCTCAGGTGAAACTATCTGGTTTTAGGCCAGTCATGCAACATTCAAGAGACAGCTCATTGCTTATTAATTTCTATTTTTTTTTCTGAAAAATGTTGCAGGGTTTTAAATAGCCTCACTTTTTCTCTCTCAGGGAAAACATGTAATCATTTCTTCTGCTAAGATCAGTGCGAGCACAGGAGAAAGGAAGCTCACCTGGGAAGATTGTCTCTTACACAAAAGAGTATCTGTGCAGGTATACATATATACGTATTTTAAGGAGCATTTAATGCCATTTGGTAGTGCAGCAGATCTGGGACTGAATGAGAAATTTGAATAGGAAGAAGCAATTGTATTATATAAATACTTATTACATTTCTGAAATAGGTGATCAGTTACTGCTTTTTTATTTTCTCCAAAGGGCGAAAACCTGGTTGTACCATTAATGCAACATATACATCCCCAATTCTAACCTGGGTGTTGAATTGTTGTTCTCTTTTCTGGGCTGTCAGAATAGCCTCATAGGTTTTATTCTGCACTTCTCATTCAGTCATTTTCTTCTCTGGTCAGCCTAGATTTTATCATTCTATCTGTCCTATAGGCTACTGTGTAATAAGAACTGCTTTGAATTTTGAGACAGAGAATCCACCTTTTTTAATCCTTTCCTAAAGAAAGGATGAACCATCTGAAAGCATGAAGACATAGGGCCAGGTTGCACTGCCAGTTTGTAGTCATATGGAGCCAGATAGGTTAGACAAGCTGTTCAGGTACAATAAATTCAAAGTGCCAGACTTGTTGTTGATGTATTATGTGATGTAGAATACTTGGTGCAGACATGACAGATGCAAAGTATGACAACAAGGTCCATGGCACCTCTGAGATGCCTTGAGCTGGAGGTGTTACCTTTCCTTTCCCATAAGTCAGGTTTTGTTTAAGGGTCATGGGAAGACAGAAAACTGTCCTGAGACATTATGTACTTAATAATCTCTCCAGTTGCATCACTCTTTTTTCACATCACCCTCTATGTTCATATTCCTAACTGAATTTTATGTAGCATTTAAAATTCCATATCATACAAACTTCATATTTTACTTATTCTTTTAACAGTATTTGTTGTATATTTGGGTAATCTGGATCTTAATATTTTGTCAAATATTTCAGCATATGATAAACCCAGTTTGAAGGGGTTTTTTCACATTCAGTGACAGAAATCTGAATTAGACTTCCCATTTTTCTAAACTTTCTTTCAACTTAAACGTATTTGTAACATGGTTTTTGAGTTTTGGATAACAGAACTCTCAATAATGTTATCAGGTATTTTTTTTTTAAAATCTTCCTTCTGATATTTATTTCTTTAAAAATTTATTTTGTTTCTAATTTCTACATATAAGCTTGATTTTAATTCCTTTTATCCTCATTCTTCTATAAATCTTATCCGTTCTTATATTTTTTGCTGTTCATATATACTCATCATGGGAAAAATTTTATCACTAAATGGTCTAAGCTTTTCTAAGCATTGTATGTCAATGTGTTGTTACATGTCTGCATTTCCTTCTATCAAGTTCAGATGTCACTCTGACCTGTGTGTCAGCATCCAGTTTTATTTAATTAGCTTTTATTTGTCATAAAGGCTGTGTTGACTCCAGAGACTGTAAGATGTTTGTGAGATGAAATTATGGCAATGTTCTATTTGTAAGTTTAGTGCTGTTGAGGTAAAATAAAGAAAATATTGAGCAAACAAAATCATGTATTCCAATTATATTACAGAATAAATGGCCACAGCTTGCACTGAATATACAACATGGGAGGAGAAAAGTTACACTTGTCTTTTCTGTTCAGCATTGGTTTTCACAAGGGGTCCTCTTCATACATGTTGTGTTCTTTTACATTCCCACCAAAAAAATTAATAATCACTTTTTGCTTCTCTTCCTTTAATATTGTTCCACATATCCTTATGAAGAGATATAAAGGAAGTTTTAACGTGTATGAAGAGGAATTAGCTTCAGTAGCTTGAATGTAGTTTATTCAAGAACTAAAAATTAAAAAAGCAATTTTGAAATTTCACCACCTAGCATTGAAGAAAATGTTAGACAAGATTTAATTTTTGTTATTGTGGAACTCTGATTTTAACCTAAAATAAACAAATAGAATTTGTCATGTTATGAAAAACAAAGAGAGCAGATGGACAGCTAAAGATGGATTAGCTACATACGTCTGACACACCTGGAGGCTGTGCTACCTTTTGGCAGGACCTTGATAGGCTGGAGAGTTGGGCAGACAGAAACCTAATGAGGTTCAGCAAAGACAGTGTTGGGTTCTGCCCCTGGGGAGGAGTAACCAGCCCAGGCTGGGGGGTGACCTACTGGAGAGCAGCTCTGCTGGGAAGGACTTGGGGGTGTTGGTGGATGGCAAATTGACCATGAGCTGGCAGGGCTTTTGTGTCCAGGGGGGCTGTGGTGTCCTGAGCTGCCTCGAGGGCCTGTGGCCAGCAGGTCAAGAGAGCTGAGAGCACCTTCTGCCTGGCCCCAGTGAGCCCACACCTGGAGTGAGTGCTGTGCCCAGTTCTGGGCTACACAGTTCAAGGACAAAGAGCTACTTTTGAGGGCCCAGCAGAGGCCACAAAGATGACGAGACCATCTCTCTTCTGAGGACAGACAGCAAGTGCTGGGCCTGTTAAGTCTACAGAAAACTGCGGGGAGATCTCATTAATGAATATAAATATCTCAAAGGCAGCTGCCAAGAAAATGGGGCCAGACCCTTTTCTGTGACGTCTAGCCACAGGACAAGGAGTAAGAACTATAAATTGAAACACTGGAAGTTCCATCTCTACATGAGAAAGAACTTCTTTACATTGAGGGTGGTGGTAGTAGTTTGAAAGCAAAACCAGTGAGAGACTCGAAGTCTGAAATGTAATTTCATAGGAAGAAAAAAATAACAAAGTAAAAAAAAAATAAATGCAATAATATAAAAAGACCAATGACAGAGTCAGAATACAACCTGACACCCTCCTGGTCAGGGTGTTGGAAACAGTCCAAAAGTAAGCCCTTCTGGAGTGGCAGATGTGGTCTTGTTGGAAGTAGAGATTATCCTGTAGAGAAAGAGTCCAGAGACGGGTTCAGTCTTCCTTTGGGAGTCCCGTGGGAAGACTGGATGTCTGGTGACACTTGTAGCTCCTTTTTATCTAGGTGGAAATGGTTTGGCTCCTCCTCCCTGGGCTGAGCATCTCAATTTGGGATGATGTAATGTGTCATGTCCCTGGTGAGCTTTAATGGCCCATTAACAGAAGATATGCCCATGGAGGTGATGGGAGAGTGAACAGAGATAAGAAACAATACCCCATCCGGTTTTTACCAGCTGGCTCGTTATCAAAAAAGGCAGTCACCCCCTCCCTCCTGGAGTTACAACAGATAAAGAAAAAACACCTCCCCAACCGTGTTTCAACAGATGGAAGAGAATAAACATTTTTTTGGTTATATGACCCATGACAGTGGCATAACACTAGAACAGACTGCACAGGGAGGTTGTGGAGTCTCCATGCTGGAGATACACACACAACTCACCTGAACGTGCTTCTGTGACACCTGCTCTAGGTGAGGCTGCCTTGGTAGGGTGTTGGATTGGATAATCTCTAGAGGTTCCTTTCAACCCTAAAAATTCTGTTATATTATGAATTATAATCTAGTTACTTTTTCTTGCCATTTTATATTCTCCTGGATGTCCAGGGAAAAATACAAATAAATCATTCTTTTTATATGTATTCCATTAAAAAAAGATGCAACTTTTACTACTCTAATACAATCACGGCCAGATAAAAGCTCTTGTAAGATAACTTCAAATTTCATTTTGCTTTTTATATTCTATTTATTTTAGATAGACTTACATGCATTGAAAAGCAAATGCAAGTTACACTAGCAAATGAAAGTCTTTGCCAAGTCCAAACAAATGTATCACTACTCTACAAGAGCTGTTCACTTTTCAGAATCTGTTCATGTGACTGGGTCCTAAGGGTAAAAAAAACAAAACAGAGACACTAAAAGAAAAGAAAGAAGAGAAATGTTAAGCATTCTGAGTAGTATGTTATGATATAGATTGTTTAAAACACATTTTATTATTATTTATTGAACTAACACATTGTTTATATGAATATATGATACATTGTTTTATAGCATAATAAAATTGCAATGGGATAGATAGCTCTGATGGAATGAGTATTGCTTCAGTGGTGCATGCCAATTTATGGAATGCTAATGCCAACTGAAGTAATGTTTTTTGGTTCAATGAGTCAGATTATCAACATCCTGGAAGCTATTTCAGTGAGCATGCTTTTATCTGTTTCAGTACTTAAAATACCATGGATTGAGGAAATATTTACATGTATGCTAAGTATTGCATCTAAGAAAATATTCTTCTCTTTTTTTTCTTCATTTTGTTTTCTAAATTTTTATTGCAGACAGAATCTTACATTTCAGTTATGGAATTCAAATGTGAACTATTAAAAGGATTACTGTAAGTATAGTGTAGAAAAGTGAGGTTTTCAGGAGCTTTCCTTGTTCCTTTGCTTTGATTTCTTGTGGGTTTGTGGTATTCTTGGTTTGGGTTTGGGGAGATGTGTGTTTTTCAACATGTATGCTTAAGTGCTCCTCATTTTGATGTTCTGTTTCGGTTTTCTGAGTGGGTACAGAGACTTTCTACCCATCATTTATAATAGGGCCTTGAGAAGTATCTTAAGGAAGATATGGCATGGTAACCGGCAAGCTAAGTACCAAATATGGCTCAGAAACTGTATGCCTGGTTCTCTATTTAGCTCAGGCATAGTTCTGTGCTGTTTGGATTGCACTGTACCTGAACAGTTTGAAACCTCAAGAGAGGAGCTATGTTTTCATGCATCCACTACAGATTTATCATTGATTGAATCCATTTTGGTTTTGTAATGGCTTTAAATTAAACATTTGTGCTCTGCAAATGTTTAGAAAATTGAGCACCAAGAAATGGCCCATGTGGACAATGTCATTGTTATTTCTGCAGTACAAAGCCATATATCGTTGTTTAGCCTCCTTTCACTCCCTGTCCAACCATCTGAGTGATGATTTAATTTATCTACATCAAACTGTGTTGTGCAAATGGAAAAAAAAAATTATGAATCTCAACAAGAACATTCAATGAGATTTTAATTCCTAACCATTCTACAAGCCTGAAAAACTTTGATGCTAAATGAAAAAGAGAGAAGCAAAAAAATCCAACCAACCAAATAAAATAATCAAAACCCAACCATCCAACCAAAAAAAGGAAAAAAACCCAAACCTTCCAAAAATATATATTTTTTAGAAAACCTCTGTAAAATTAGGAATTCTTGGCTTAATAATAAAGAATAATTCTAGTTTCCATTATGAACACAGACACCTGGGGGTTTTTTTTGTGACTAAAGTTTTCAAAATCATCTTTTCTTATAAACACGACAAAAAATACCTGTCACAATTTTTAAAAGGAGCATAGATGATTCTGTGATTCAAATTCAGCAGTTTTTGCAACATTTTAGCCCAACAAAACTGAACTTCAATACTATTACTTAGGTGAAAGTAGGAGACTAATTGAAATTAATTTCCAACTTTAAATGTCTGCATATTTATGCTGAGCTCTCTTTGTGAAGTTTCTAAAAGTTCAGAATTTCACTTAAACCTCTGAATGCCAAAAAAAATTGAATAGTATTTTCTTCAGTCAGTTACTGTGTATCTCAATCTGTTCCTTTATCACTTTTGTTTCTTCCTTCTTCACCTACAAAATTAGGAAAATATGATTTTCATTCTGGAGGAATATTGTGAAAGTAATAGTGATGTGGTGTTTGAATTTTGGAAGCCTGTGGGTCAGACTCAAATGCATTCTGGTATTAATGATCAAATTCACTTTGCTGTGCAAACAGACTGGAATTGTTTATATTTTCAACTGAAAACCTACTCCTAAATTATTCTGGCCTATTTGAAAAAAATAGTTCCCGGGTGTGGCATTTACTTTCTGTTTTGTTACAAAATGATTCCTGTGTTTTAAAATACAAATAGGATTAATTAAATGCCTTGGGGTTTTAAACAGTCAGTTATTTTAAGATGTCACAGTTTTCTGTCTTTTGCTTTCCTTCTCCTTGCACTTTTCCTCAACTTTCCCCTTTCCTGTCCTTCTCTTTTATTCTGTATCCCTACAGGCATTCTAATCCTGGAGTATGGTCAACGGCAGTCTGAGGACATATGGGAAAATAGTCCAGTTGACAGAAGTTATAAAGTAGGAAGGTAACGGTGTTTGATTCTTATGTCTTTACTTTGCAATTGAGCTTGTCAATCCTTGCAACTTGTTCAGTTTAATATAAAAGATGTACAGTAATATAAAAAAAAATACTTAATATTAAAAAATGAATATAGTGTTGTATGTCCCTGTTAACTGTAATATGAGGGTGGCTACACAGAATGTTCAAACTGATGTATTTTTTTCATGATTATGTACTTGTATAAAAAAGGTTAGGTTTAGAGTTTTCCTCCAAAATTATTTATTTTATGCAGACATTTTTGAGCAGAGTTAAGAGAAATGCTTTTAATTCACAGTGATCCCCAAACCCTTTAACAGTTTCTCAAACTAATTCTGTGTTTGCAAACATTAACCAAAACACTAGTGAAACATAGTCACTTCTGAAAAGAAATATAGTTGTTCAAACACCATTCTTGGGTAGGAACTGCATATTTTAAGTCAGCTAAAATCATGCAATTATGTAAAAAAAAGGTTTCTAAAATTATGATCATTTCTTTCCCAGCCACATCCCTGATATTGAGTGGAGAGAGAACCATCACATTTAATATAGCCTTCAAAAGAATTTTTGTAAGTGTTTCCAGCTAAGAATATGTCCCAGTGTTTCCTTATTCTGGTACTGTCACCACTTTTAAGAGAGTTTTAAAATGAGATTGTTACAAACATAAGCAAAAATGTCCAGAAAATTAGTTTTAAAAAATATTACATAGTAAAATTTTATAACTTCTGGGGATTTTATTCTTGTTGGGGACCTTTTGCTGTTTTGTGGAGGGTTTTTTGGTATTTTTTTGTTTGTTTGTTTGTTTGTTTGTTTGTATATTTTGTGGGGTTTTGTTTGCTTTTTTGTTTGGTTAGGGTTTTTTGTTTTCTTTTGCTTTTTCTAGTTACTCATTCTTTATTTTAAAATACACTCTCATTGTATCCATTAGAAAGGATAAGGTTTTAAAGATTTCTTGCTGTATAAAGGTAATTCGGAAGTCAACAGAATGACACAAAATGCTGTATATTACTGTTGTTTTCAGGAACAGTACCTGTCAAGTTTCAGGTACTTCTTCATACATCTACAAGAAGATACGTAAGCTAGGATTCATTAAATAATACTCTAGAAGTTAGAAGATAAACTAATAATCATATAAGCTGTTCATTTTGGGCTACTTTTCAGAGTCAAGAAGATGAGTTGTCTCTAGAACATGTTTCAACTGACCTATGCTAACTGGGGGAACTGCACCTAAACTACACCTAAACTAAATTATGGTAAGAATTGCTCACTGAGGGCCTCTGATATCCAGGGATTAGAAAACGAGGCTGAGTTCAGTCACAGACACCTATGACATGGATAGTCAGAATAAGAATTTAAGTGTCAACTTGAGATCTTACTCCTTAATAGATAGATGTTAAAAAATTCACATATTTGGAGTTAGGCCAATATTTTAATTGGTTGGTGGGACAAAAGGTAAGTTAACTTGGACTTTTCCCTACTCCCTAAATTTCAGGAAGAAATACTGTGGAAGATGTTTATGGAATAATGTATGAATTTTATATGTCAGCTTTCTATTTGGTTCATGCTCTGTACGCCTTTTGGAGCATAAATGGATTCTGGTGAATTGTCTGATAGATACTATCTGACCTGAAAATAGCAATATAAATATTAGAAACAGTCCACATAAGTGTGCTTGAATTTATGCAAGCATGGTCACACATTACTTTAGCTACAGCTGTCATGCATTTACAGCTTCCTGTATTAATTATGTGTATTTTATATGTTTAAGGTTCTGTCTCCATCATGCTAGACCTAGATATTACAGTTGACATTTAAAGCAAACTCCCAGTTCCCTGGTTAGTGCATCTTATTTATAGAACTGCCTCAAATATTTTGCTTCTTCTTACCCAATGTCTAAATAGACTTTTGTTTGTTTGTTCATTTTGTTTACCTCCAGTAGCATATTTTATTTAAAAACCAAGTATGTTTCATAGGATTTCTTACAGGAAAACTTTAGTTTAGTTTAGTTTTTGAGAGATTTTCCACCTGTTCTTTGATTTTTTAAAATAAATTATAAATTCACACATGAGCTCTCACTAGAAGTAAAAGCTAAGCAGATGTTGAGTTGAATGACACATCTGTTGGCTTGAGAAGAAATTATATGTATGCCAAATTGGATTTGTTCTTTATTTTTCCTAGGAGACTGAATCTCATAACTGAAGCAGGCACAATATAACAAGGAAAATAATGCTTTTATGTCATTAGTTCTATTGTAAATACATATTTTTATAATAATATTTTGCATCTTTTTAATTATATTAAAACCCTTTAGCTTAGAGATGAACTGTACATCAAGATACATGGCTGAGCTTATAAGAATTATCATTGGATATATTCAATGACATATTAACAGTCAGTGTAAAAATATAGAATTACTTCATGTCATCAAGCAAATATATTTTTGTGAGCAATATGGTAATTAAAATAAGTTTATAATTAGATAACTAAATTTTATATTATTATTAAATAAATGGCCTAATCTATTTCTAACCTGGAAATAGTACTAAACTCAGCATAATTTCTAAACAGCAGAAATAAAATTTTACACTGGAAAGAACTGAGCAGGCAGATTATAAGAGAAGCCTCCCCACACATTCATATCATAAAACAGATTCGGGTTATTGAGGGTGAAGTAAGAATAACATTTATTCAAATGTTCTGAAAAAGATTGTGTTACAGAGATGATAATACATTTTGAAAATGCAATAATGAAATATCTTTATAACAGTTATTAGTGAAAGGAAATGTACAGAAGTTTGTAATACAGGAGCACAGAGACACTGAATGAAATTGAAAAGCAGCAAATTTGAAGTTGATTAAAGAGACTACAGCTTTACATGATACAAAATTAACCTGTAGTTTTCATTGCCACAATATATCCTTGAGACAAGAGTTGGATTGATAAAAGGATTAGACAGTTATGTAGATGAGAAAAACACTCACAGCCACATTAGAGAAGAAAACCAGAAAAAAATAGATTTTAGCACATAATTTAATCACTAACTGAAAGAAGAGTTAAAACTTTGGCATTGTGCAAAGTTATTTCATAAAAATTTATTTCCGTTTGGTTTGTTTGGTTTTTATTTTTGTAATCAGAAAACTTTCTTCTTCAGAGACAGATATTTCCTAATCCATTTTTTCCTTCTCATTTTTTCTGAGAAGGTTAAAATGTTAGTGTAATATCTTCCTCTTAATCTTTGCCATCTAGAATCTCCTTAGGTTTATTTTTATGTATTTTTCTCAGAGAAGTCTGCTTACATGTTCCTTGGTTCCCTGTTACCTAGACGTACTGTTTTCTTTGTTATCTTCCTGACTATTTTTACTGAAGAGTATAAGGTCACATTCATAACTCGCCACCACAACTTCTATTCATAATCTCCAATCTGTGATATCATTTCACATTTGCATTATTCCACTCCACAAAATTTATTCTAAAGTGGCAAGCAATTCAATTAACTGAACATAGCTGCTCCCTACAGGTTTAATTAAAGTTTAACTCAAACTAATTTAAATAATAGTTTCCTTTTACTAGGTCATTGTTATGCCAGTTGACAAACAAACAAAAAATCTTAATTCAATACAAATCCAATCAATTCACAGGACCTTGCACTGCTGAGGTAATGGAAATACGTTGTTTTTCTTTAGTAGATAAAGAAATAATATTTGCTGGAAAATTCATACTATAATCAGGATTTTAATGTCTCTTCTTCCCAGTTAGGGTTAAATGACCTTTCACTTTTGCATTCTTCTTTTCATTTCAGGAATCATTAATTCAGTACTTTGGTGTAGGAGAGCAGCAAGATTTAAATAAAAGAAAAACAGCAAAACGGAATAGTTTTTTTTGGTCAGGATGTCGAGTAGTCATCTGGTCCAACCCACTGCTGAAAGATTAGTTTGCAAGAGGTCTTGTCCATGTGGACATTGGCAATCTCTATGAATGGAGATTTCACAGTCCTTCTAGTTGATCTGCTTCTTTATTTAGTTACCATTCCTGTGAAAATATATTTTCCCCATTTGAAGCAAGAATTCTTGTTCCTCCACTTTTCTTCTTTTGCTTTGCCCTTCAAAAGAAGAATGCATCTTGTCTGTGATCATCTTCCAGGTCACTGGAGAAGATTCAGGCCCTTCCTCAACTGTATTCTCCAATCGGAACCAAATCAACTTCCTTGATTTCTTCCCAGGAGTATTTTTTTCCCTTGCAGTGCAGTGGGACACTGAAGGACAAGCAGCTAAGCTGTTTCAAATATTTGCATCACTTGTTTCAAAAGATGATGATAATTTTCAACTGAAGAAAAAAAAAAAAGAAAGAAAGAGAAAAAAGGAAAAGTTTTGTTTCCTGTTGTACCCAAATATAACATGAAAGGGACATATGGAACCGTTGGTCAAATTGGCAAAGCATGCAGAGGTAAATAATATGGAAATTTTAGAAATAGTTTAAATGAGTTATCTGACTAATTAAACTTCATGTTGCTGATGTTAGCCTGTATCCATTAGCTGACCTGTACCTCTTAAAGTGCCTTCTGATAGCTTTATCCCATGCTGAAGCCTGCAGTATTGTTGTAGTTTAAGTAAATTTTTAGAAATATTACTGCTGACATTATGAGTCAGTTGACCTTAAAATTTCATGTCACTCCTTCTACTGAAAATCATGATATGAACTTTACAATGACCAGAACACAGAGCTCTGCAATGGAAGAAATAACATAACTTCGTTCCAGTACTACAGTTGTTCAGAATCACAGCAAAAATAGAGGAAGCAGATCAAAGAAAATATAAAAGACTGGAGTTGCAAACCCTGTCAAGACATGTCTCTAAAGAAAAGAGTTTGAAAGTGACCTTGTTTCATTATCAAAGACTAAAGTTCACATTCTGCAAATAACATCAATCTTGGATGTAACATCAACTAAAGCAAAATAACTGAAACAAAATAAAATTAAAATAATAATTAAATTAAAATAAAATATCCAGGAAACAGCTATGATGACTGTGGTAGATGAAACTTACATGTCTTCTCCTTATTTCAGATTTAGAAAAAAACCTCCACATTTAACCATAGTAATTGAAAAGAGAAAGGTTACATTTCATTTAACAGTAGTGTATTAGTACTAACAGTGTAATTGTAATAGTAATTGTCGTAGTTTGGAAAGCAAAACAAGTGAGAGGCTCCAAGTCAGAAATAAAATTTAATAAGAAGAAAGGTAAAAAGGTAAAAGTAAAATAAATGCAATAACACAAAGGGACCACTGACAGAGTCAGAATACAACCTGAGCAGGATGGTGGAAGCAGTCCAGGTGAGGTGCTCTTCCTGAAGCAGTGNGAGAATGCTTGGCTCCTCCCCCTGGGCAGAGCATCTCACAATGGGATGATGAGTTGTGAAGTGGATCCTTGATGGCCCATTAAACAGAGATAACTCCTGGAGGGAGTTACCTGTGAGTCACGGGCAAAGTGTTGATGGGCCATTAGCAGAAGACAGCCCTACACTAGAGCCCTGCCCCACCTGGTTTCAACAGTTCATGAAGATGGTGATAGAATAAATACTTTGTGTACATCCTACACAACAACCCAGGACAGTAATGGAACCCAAGAAAACATTAAAATAAAGCCTTCTTACTCAAGAAACAAAATGTTTCCTACAAGAGCAAAAACATAGAAAAGCTACAAGAATAAAATAAATAAGGTGAATTACAAGGTTTTTAAAGATCACTTTGAAAAGAAAATTGCTTGGATTATTGTTAAAAAAGTTGTGAGAAAAATCATGAAACTGGTAATCAGCTCTTTGACAATTGCTCCTTTTCCATTATCAGTATAATAGAAAAAAAAACCCATCAAAAAATCTCAACCTTTTTCCTGTTAAAAATTGTATTCTATTTTACAGTCCCAAGTCCAGATGGCAAATGTCTGTCTGTGGAGAAGCATTCATAATGGCAGATCCTACTGAAGTTTTATTCCATGATGTGGTTTCAAATACTTCACAGAAATATAGCATGAGAATATCTTACTGAAACATAGGAGAATATTATTCAGGAAATTTTCATTTTAATTCTGACATAACAATCCTGAGCTCCAAGTGAGATACACAAAATACTTTAAAAGCTGAGCCTAGGAATTATTAATTCTGCTTCATATTAAAAATCACACACTTGACAGATGCAGACTTTTTATGGATTACTATAATTTTTCATGTGCCCCAAATGTTAATGGCTCTTTTCCTCTGTTCCACAGGGAACAATTATCCCTTCTTTTTAAGTGCTAAGACTCTGTAATACAATTACAATATAAATAGAATAAATATGTTTAATGCATTTTAGGTTAATTTTGGTGTTTCCTGTCTTACCTGCTCTAAAGTTTGTTCTTCTACATCTCTACTAGGGAATGTAAAAGTTTTTCCCTAAGAAGCTCATTTTTCTTTAGTATAGAAGATGATCAATCTTGAATCTTTGTGTGTTCAGAGATCAAGGTGGTAGTAGACTAAATGGCACTTTGGCAGTGACCTTCTCTTTCCAAAAACTAAACTTCTAAAGGCAGCTCTTGTCTTACACTAAAAAGGGTGAAAAGAGTGATGCTCAAGTTAGTTGTCTGTGTGTTTTACTGTTATAATAATTTTTGTCTACCTCAATTAAAAGCTATATTCCCTCAATGCATGGAACTGAAGTTGTGCCATTGAGGTCAGCACCTGGGACAGATCATTCTGTAAGCACCAATCAACACACAGTAAAAGGAATGGCAGGTATGATTCACCACACTGACATTTCATGTAAAGGTAGAGAAAGAAACATGCAGGAGAATGTTTTTATTTCTCCCAATAATGTTTTTCGTTTTCCCACCTAGTCACTTAATAAGACCTGACAGTGATTAGGATGTCAGTTCTGGTGAGATCATAGCAAGAGTAGACAGTATGCTGAGAGATAAGCAGTCCTACCAAATTTTGTACTTGAAAGTTAGGTTCCAGATCTAATTTAGAAAGTGGATTGAAGAGAGGCATGAGACATTGAAACTGGAAAATACAATTCCAGACCTGTCTCCAAGTTGCCATGCTGACTTAGGCAAGCCACACATTATCAGTACAGCCCCGTTTCTGCATTAATAGAGTGATTAGACTTAATAGGAAGTATTGGTGTTAGTCAGGTCTTTCAAAATGTAATACACTAAAGAAGTGTGATAAACACTAATTCTTTATTCTCTCCATATAATTTTCAGCACTTTTTACTTTGTTTCCTTATTTTAAGGCCATTCCAATAGGTCTTGTAAGCCAACATCTAAGATTCTCTTTTCTAGCTACTTGAAACCACAGCTGGGTCCACTTGGGTCTTTAGCTTTCTATCAACATACTTAATTTTTCATATTTTTCCCATATTCCAGATAGAGAGAACACAGTCCATTACTTATTGATTCAGAACAAGGGAAAGCCTTAACATATTCAGCTCTTACTTGCTTGTGAACTAGATACAGCACTGCTCATCCAATATACTGATGTTAAGCCTTTCCATTTTGAGCTAGAGCTCAGATGTTGCAACTCCCTTATTCACACTTTCATGTTTAAAGTTCACCATAGAGTTAATAGTCTTCTTAACTTTGTTCAAGACTGGATACTTTCTGAATTGGTTGGTTGGTTGGGGTTTTTTAACAGTTTATTGTTTATTAATAAACATTTTTATTTCAATATTTTCAAGCATACCTTTCCTGAAGTTTTTCAACAATGATAGTTTTTTATTAGAGTAACAAATTTACTCTAATATCCATTTTTTGATTGCAGACCTGTGTGTTTAGTTTTGATCTCAAGACTATTTTGTAACCTTGTTCCTGAAAGTAACTGCCAGCTTCTGTTCTTCATGCACTTGAGAATCAAACTTGGTTTTATTTCCTAGTACATAACTCACATTGACAGAGACCTGCCTCTTGTCAGTATTTGGTACATATATCAAGTTTATTTTGCCCCTCCTGCCTTATTGTTTGGTAAGGAAATGATCCTGTCTTCTGTTCACTCTCACAGTTACCTGTATGTCATCTTCATTTGTCTTAGAGCTCAGGTCATTCTTTACTTCTACTGATTACATGTTTTCATCACAAGCTTCTCATATTAGATACTCCCATATACTATTTCAATAACCACTTCCTTATTGCACTGTGTTGATTTCAACTAGATCTATCATGTCACTACTTTCTCCTTACAGTGCACATAATATTCTAGTGTCTTATCAGCATGTCTTGCAACAAGACTGTAGCTCCTCAAGGAATAGTGATGCTTCAAAGTGCCACAGTACTCATCAATTTTCAGAAGGTTTCTCATTTGATTTAAGGCCTTCCCTTCCTTCAGACAATGTAAGGTTAAAATTGATTTACTTTTGTTTTTATTTTGTGATAAATCTTAGTAATTTATCATCTTTTAAAAAACTTATATGTTGAAATTTGTGAGTTCACCTTTCAAGGAAAAAGGAAGCTGAATTTGCTTTTGTTTATTTTTATTTTCTTTCTGTAACAAGTATCCTATCTACAATTTCCATCTTTCAAGACATTTATAATAGAGAATTACCATAGAGATGATAAAAAAGGAATTCACTAGTATACTCTAGTATGCAAATGAAGTATTTAATCTAAATTATAGTTCAATAAAACGTGTAAGAAAGTACCAATATAAATTTATGACTGAGATCTTTATCTTATAAAGTTTATTTTGTAACATTGTTGAGAACACAAACAATTTGTTCTGAAATATTTAGAAAAAATATTTTTACCTCAGCAGTGTGATATCCTTGTATTCATAATGAATGGAAGGTAAGTCTTTTGTATGCATTATGGGACATTAAGAGGAGGAGGTTTGATGTAGTTATGTCAGAATGTTTCAATCCTGCGGGAATGTAGTGAGGGATCAAGGTAGGGACCATCTGCCATTTAACATGTCAAATTTACAGGGACCAGTGGAGCTGAAAGACATTGAAGGAAGTGTGTTTTGCAATTTATAAGGATTAGAATACTAATTTCTGCTGCATTTATAGTTCACACAAGATATATAAGTAAACTAACCTGCAGTCTTACTGGGTGTTTCTGAGGCTACTAGTGTACATGGTAAAGCGACTAACATAAAAGTGATCTTTTTGTGGCCTTAGTGTCCTGGGTGAAATCAGTGATGGTGTTCTCTTTACCTGATGTGATTAATGACGAATATTTTACAGGGGAAAAAAATATATGCTGTATTCTTTTTTTTCTCAGAATAGTAATAAGGGAATAAATGGTGACTGAAAAGTCAGAAATGTGACCATGAATAGCCATTAACTGCAGACAGCAGATGTCTTTTGTGATAATGATAATTTCTATTGAAAAATAGAATTATAGAATTTAAATGTCAGAGAAGTATTTCAAAACCTTAAAAAAACCCCTCTCTTTAATAATTTACTACACTTCATGTCTGCAGGTCCATGGCTACAATTTTACAAACAAAATGAAGGAAATAGCAAAAGGTTTAAAGGTTAAGAACACAAGTCGCAATGGAATTAAATTGATTAAAACATTTTTGGCCATTTAATAAAAATCTCTAGAAAAAATATTCTTTTATCATATGTCATATCACATTACTCTTCAAAGAATATTTGGTTTCCATGAATGTGATGCATGTAGAAAATTTTAGCATACTTGGAGATTACAGTTTATGCTTTATGGTAATCAACAATATTTCTACTATTAACAATTAGGTACCAAGCTCAATTGATATGGCTGTCACTGGCCATCTGCTTCCTATCAGTTGGTGCAAAAGGCTTAACAGATTCTCATGTGCCTCTCATCTTCCAAACCTCTGTAATTTCAGCGAAAAGTCTTACTTATTTTTTTCATTAAATTAATTGAAAATTAAGTCATTACAATTTAATCCCATCAACATCAAAACGGAAATTCTTACCTGCATATTATTATCTTCTAGTTAATTTTTATGCAATTACAAAAGCAAGATGGAGAACAATATCAAAATGCCTTGTTTCTATTATCTGAGAAATAATATGAAAATAATAGGAAAGTTTGAAGTGTTTTATACAAACCTGAAGAGCATTCTATGACAATGAGAGAAAAGGAGAAAATGTTTCAGAATGAAAGTAAAGCTGAAGATCTGGAGTTCTAAGATGGAGCCCAGGGCCAGCGTTCTTTAATATTATAAATAATCAGAATACAGGAATAAAATATGCATTAAGTAAGTTTAGCAATGATAACAAACCTGGAAGAGTTGTGGACACCCTTTAGGGCAAGGAGGGCCTTAAAGGGAGATCTGGATAGTCTTGAGAGCTGGATGATTGTCAGCTGTATAAAATTTAGCAAGAACAAGTGCACAATTCTCCACTTGAGACAGAGTAATACTGGTTATATATACAAATTGAGTGATAAGAGACTGAAGAGAAGATCTACAGAAAGAGCAATGGAGATTTGGATTGATGGCAAGTTGAACATGAGTCAGCAGTGTCCTGGCAGCCAGGAGAGCCACCTGTGTCCTGAGGGCATCAGGCACAGCATGGCCAGCCGGGCAAGGGAGGGGATTGTCCTGTTCTGCTCTGAGCTGAGGCAGCCTCACCTCGAATGCTGGGGGCAGTTTCGGGCAAACAAGGGTTACTTGGTAATACAATGGCAAGTTAATAATATTTATTTAGTAAATTTCTCCATTAAATCTTTTTAAAGAAATGGCTAAACCTATACATCCTGTATTTTGATGAGATATACAAAGAATATAGTATTTTTAATCTTCCTTAACCTTCTACCTAAAATATCTTACAATGCCTCAAGTTGGATATTTAATACCTCTGAGGATAAAAATACTTATCTAACTTTGGTTATCTAACCTGTAACATGGGCAGAACCTCATTCTGATGACTTTCTATGATAATCACCTCTCTCCAGGCAAGACAATCCAGGCCTTTAAGTTCTGACCACTATGATTCTAAAAATTAAATTCAAATTATTTGTCTAGATTAAGTGGCCTGGCTTTCATTTCATAAAGTTTAGTATGTTCTATGCACCTGATTTATTTCCCTGGCTTCACAAACACATACACAAAACAAAGTGAGCAAGCCCTGTGTTTTCATCTTTTAGTTTCATCAAGTCAGTGTTTACCTGTAGTCTCATATTTTTCTATCAGAGCATTAACTATGCTGTTCATTTTAGTTAGGCCTATTTCATTTACTCTGGAAAGTAAAGGAAGTCCCACTCTCTTATTCAATTTTAACCTCTTCTTTCTGACATTTTGCCCATGCCTTAGTAATCATTTTTGTTTTGGCAGACAGCACTTCCTTTGGGTTTAAGTTCTAGTCCAAGTTTCTGGGTAATAGGAAGTATAACAACCCACATGTTAAGTATGTAATAATCATATTCCTTAAAATAACAAGAATAATGCAAATAATAAGTATTAACTTTGCATAAATAGAAAAAATTTGCCACAGAATGTGCAATGATATGCTGTTTAAAAAAATGCCATATAAATCATATGCTCGTATAAAGCAAATCTTATTCTTTAATGTTTAGATTCTACTGAGACTGTGCTATAGAAATATTGAAGACAGATGAAAATGCAGTTTTGAATAAAACATCAATACAATGGTGACAGGAAAGATGTGTCATTTTATGTAGTTGATGCAATGTGGTTCGAAAAATCAAATGTCTTTCATAAAATGCAAAATATTTAACATGATTAATTTTAATTATTTTCCCAGCTAAGGATTCCTTCAGAATTATATGGGCTACTATTATCATTTTTCTCACAGGATAGAACACGTATCTTTCAGTGGGGAGACCTGGAATCTTCTCAGTATTGCTCATGGCTCTGTCCCCTTTAGAATTCTTCAGACTCCAGTTTCAACAGTTTTCAGAGGGTTCATATTAACTTTTTATTGCATGTTCCCACTCCCCTCTCTGCTTTTCTTTGAGCCAAACCTGTCAACTTTCCATTGATTTTTCTTCTTTAGGCTGACAACCTGCTCTGTCTGCCACAATTAAAACTGTGGGAACTTTATCCATGGAATTTAAAATCCCTAGACACATCATAATTTTAAAAGCCCTCAGGGGCTGCATAATAAATATAGTATGATACATCAAATAAGAATAGCTGGAAGAAGGTTTTCTCCTGGAATCTGAGAGAGAGAGAGAGAGAGAGAGAGAGAGAGAGGGAGAGAAGGTGCATATGCATGTATAAGCCTGCATGCTGTTTATAAAGTATTGAAAGCAGTATTTAGCCCTACCTTGCCAGCAGCTCTCCAGTGCACCTCAAAACTTCCCTTTAACCTTAAGCCTGCAAGCACCTGTGGAACAAATTCCAAATAATGTAAATACCTGACTTCTAATTTCAGAAGCATTCAGGGATGTATCAAACGGTAACTGTAGACCTGCCATTGGTCTGATAAGTGATCTGAAGTGAACGGCTGTGCTGCTCTGTGTCTAGTTTATTTATTTTTAAAACAGAACTCATGGCTCCTCTTTCTTTTACAATGTTCTCTGAGTTCAATGGGGAAACTATACAGCTGAAAAGGTTTTATTAATTGCAAAAAATGAAAGCATTAAATGGCAAGCATTTTGAGGGCCGCTGGACCTGAGTTCTATGTACTTTTTCTTTCATTATTCTAAAAAATGTAGGAACAGGCAATAATCTTGAATTCTAGCACAGTCACAAAAGAAACTGTGGTATGTTTGTGTTTGTTCATTTAATTACTGTTATTATGTTTATTTGACAAAATTTAATTGATTTGGGTTATTCATGATCACAATTTTAAACAAAGGTACATGAAGTAAGTGGCTGAAAACAAATTTATCAATAAACAAATTGAAACACAAGACTGAACACTGCGTAAATTCTAATAAAGCTAGGACTTACTTCTGCATAACTTCATAAAGAAAATTTACATTTCTTGCTGAAGTAAAGGATAGAAATAGAGTTAGTGTCAAAGATGTATTTTTAGACATATATAGCAATGTCTTAATCTATGTTCTTTCCATTATTAATAGTTTTCTTGCAGTGAAAATACTTTTAAATATGCCTTGAATAAAGACAAGTGCTTAGCCAGTAATTTTAGTGTACTGAACAATGCATTTATTTGTTGTGTGCTGACTGTATATTTGAGTACATTATTTATTCAGCACATATTATTATTTAAAACATGGCATATCTGGACTGCCTGTAAAATACTAATTTCAAGTGTTTTGTAAACCACCAGTGAAACTTATCCAGTTTGCCAAATCTTGCAAGGACTGTAGCAAGGAAAAAAAAACAAAAGGAAAAAAACTCCACTTTCTCTACTGTTTCTACTTTCAGAAGCTATGCTATTTTCTCTGACACAGGACAAAAAAAGCACCATGCATTTAAGTGTGACCCATCACTTAATCTTCTTTATGAATCTGGTATGTACTGGGAAAACAAAAGGAACATGGATGAAGGGAAGATTTCTTATGTGCACTGGGCTACATGTGCCCTTCTCTAATGGCTTAGATGTGCATGGAAAAGAAACAAGGAATCAAAAGAAATAAAATCCTTATATCTTTTTAAGATATTTGGAGTATGAAATTGGAATGTGATAATGACCCAAGTAATGACTTTGGGCATGTGGAAAATCACAGAGATCAGTCTCAGTGGAGCCATTTGTGGTTCATGTTGGTCATTCTAATTAGAAAGCAGCAATGCAAAAAAATACCCCCTGGAGGAACATATCCATAGGAGTATCAAACAGAAGCCCAAGCCAAAGGTCAAACCCCTATGCCTGACACCCAGCCTGTCAGACAAGGTGTGGGCAAGGTCAGGGTGCTTTAAGCAACCTGTGGGCTGGAGGCTGTGAGCAGTGCAGGGCCCCCAGGGATCCATGAGGCCAGGGCTGGCAGCTTACTGATTAGTTCTTCACTGTTAGGCTACTGAGAGGTATGATGTTCTTCCAAAAACCTCTTTTAAAATTCCCTCTGTGGAAGCCTCATCCTAAGGTTAATATTTCATCCTGTCAGGTGAGGAAACAGGGTTTCCACACTATCACAAAAGGACCTTTATAGGTGTACTATTGTGTCTACTCTTTTGTATAGGCTCTATCCTGTGACACAGATACTGACTTGGATGAGCTCCAGAGGGCCTTTCCATCCCCAAATTATATGTGGTTCTGTGGCTTCTATAAAACTATTTTGTTGACTGGTAAAGAGGCAGGTCTGTATCTATTTTCCCCACTGAATTTAAAACAAAGCCAAACAGAAAAGGTTCATAAGCTTTATAAGTTAGGTACCTAACAATAACTGAGTCACTGTTACCTTTCACTGACGCCACTCAGGAATAAGACTCATATCATTAAGAGGTTAATTTTTCACTACTTCACTTCTATAAATCCCTCCTTCTGCTCTTTCAGATGCCCTAGAGTACTCTACATGGCCTCCCAGTGCCAGTCCAGAAAGGTCTGTGTCTGTAGTAAGTCTAACATCTGTCAGTCCTGGTACACATCTGACATACACTATAGCATCTCAAATAGGCTTAGACATCTATGTTCACATAACAGAATAGCTCCCAGGGGTGTCTGCAAAGCTACTTAGTTGACCAAATGCTGATATCTATTTTAAGATGAGCTGAACAGTTCTCTCTGCCTGGATTTACATGCTCGCAGTTAGATGTTTAGTGCCATTTTTAGATGTCCTAGCATATCTATGTGGAACTGGCAGATATGACACAAGATATGACTTGAGTTCTTCTGGAGTGACAGCTGGGGGTCAGATTAGATACTTTAAGGCATCTCAAATGGCACCAGATACCCACATTTAGACAACCAAATCAATCTGCTAGTTCCCACTGTGCACCATAATTATCACTGTATCTGATTCTTCTGGATCACTGTTTTCCTGAGGAGCGTTCTCCATCAGTAGGCTAGAATAGAAAGAAACTGCAATAGCTATTTGTATGGGAAATTACATGGGTCTTTAAAATAAAGAGATAAAATAACCCAACAAATTAAAAACTAAATGAGTACAAATAACTAGTAAAAATAAACATCCAATGGATGAGATTGCTTAAAAACATAGTAAATTCCTCAGCACTTGATGTTTTACAGGAATGACCATTCTTCCTCCTGAAAGACAGATTTATATCTAATCAGATTTAGCTGTGGTAAAAGATGAAAATACTGTAAAGAATTCCATGACCTTTGCACTGAAAAAGCCAGATTAAGTAATCATAAGTAATTCCTTCTGCCCATAAAAGCTTTCTGTTAAACTACTGGACAGAAAGCTATAGTGTAAAAGTAGATATCTTTAATAGAATTTTTAATCACTGTAGAATTGGATTGTTCTCTTGGGAAAGAATACTTTTTTCCTCAGGGAAGTCTAGCAATAGGAAGTGTTTAATTTCACTATCTTTTTTTTTTTTTTTCAGAGAATGGGATCAATCTGGATCTTACTGTGATTATACTTCTTAAATGGCCCACGGTACTTTAATTTGAAATTTTTAAAGCTTGTGTAGCTTGTCTATTCAATGGGTTTAAACTGGCATAATTCTGTTTGCCCAAACTGATGTATAATAAATGGTGAAATAAAAACGATGGGTTTTTTAAAATGTTTTCATTTAATGCCTGTAATCTTTAGAATTACTTTTAAATATACAAAATTTTCTGCAGCTAAATCTGAGAACCTGATTAAAGCGATGGAGATTTCTGAGTGCAATTGTTAGGTGTGCAAGGAAAAAAAAAGAAAAATTTAGTTATGCTCTTCAACAGAAACATGTGTTGTCATTCTGTTTTATGTTCATTTGCAAAGGTAAGAGAAGTGCTGAAAGAAATGTGAGGCTGAAGGAAGCTGCACTCCTGAAAGTTAAATACCTGGTTTATCAATCTAAATTTAATATTTCATCTAGGTTGTAGTGGTTTGAAAGCAAAATGAATGAGAGGCTCCAAGTCAGAAATATAATTTAATAAGAAAAAAGGTAAAAAGGTAAAAATAAAATAAATGCAATAACGCAAAGGACCACTGACAGAGTCAGAATACAACCTGAACAGGATGGTGGAAGCAGTCCAGATGAGATGGTCTTCCTGAAGCAGGGATCCTGTAGAAAGGTCTGGGAGCTCTGGTCCTCTGGGAATCCAGTGGGTCAGGGCTGCTTGCACTGTCCCACATACCAGCTTATATCCAGGTGAGAATGCTTGGCTCCTCCCCCTGGGTGGAGCATCTCACAATGGGATGAGGAGTGTGAAGCGGGTCTTTGATGGCCCATTACACAGAGATAACTCCTGGAGGGAGTTACCTGTGAGTCATGGGCCAGGCATTGATGGGCCATTAGCAGAAGAGGCAGGGGGCTTGGGAAAACACTAGCCCACCCGGTTTCAACAGTTCATGAAGATGGTGATAGAATAAATACTTTGTGTACATCCTACACTGCAATCCAGGACAGAGGTATACTTTCCACCTTTAATACAGGTCTGCAAATTTAACATACAACCTTAATTCAAGAGTGCCAACAGAAACAAGAATTGTTTTTCCTTCACTAATAGGCAAAAATCAAAATCTCCCATAATATTTTCCAAACATCTCAAGTGAGTCATTTTAGTCACCAACTGAGAAGGCAAACAATAGTGTTTAACACTCAAATGAATATCTAGAGCAGAGATTATCAGACCTGGGCCAAGTGTTCTCATTATCACCCAGCATTGCACCACAGTCACACATTAAAACATGCCATGGTGCTAGATTGTTGTACATTGAAACACACTATGTAGCCAAGACTAGCTGTGAATTTGGAATGATGTTGCATGGCAATACTAAGTTTCAGGTCTACTGAGCAGTTGTGCTCACAGCATTCCAGTACAGTTATGAGACATGGATCACCTTCTGTTATCATGTCAGCAGATTTGATAATTTCTAACGGGTATTTTTGTTCTTTTAGTAGGATTCAGTATCATAACTGAATATCCTTCAGCTACTATGCAACAAAAATTATTTTGGGGTTTATAACTCTCTGCTGGACTTGCTCAAGTTATTAATGTCTTTTTGAACTGTGTGACTAAACTGGAGTGAAGTATTCTTGATGCCCACAAGACCCTGATGTAAAACAAGTCCAAGTGCAAGGTAATGCACCTGGGTAGAGGAAATCCCACACTGTGAGAAATTCTCACTGAGAGCAAACTCTGAGGAGGAGGACTTGGAGGTTCTGGTGGATTAAAAGCTGGACATGAGGCAGCATTGTGCCCTCACAGGTCAGAATGCCAAACATATTCTTGACTGCATTAAAAGAAGTGTAACCAGCAGGTTGAGGGATGTGATTCTCCCCAGCTACTCTGCCCTCATGAGACACCACCTGGGCTACGGTCTCCAGCTCAGGCATCCTCAGCATGTGAAAAACATTGACCTGTTGGAGTGGGTCCAGGGGAGGTCACCAAGATGATCAGAGCACTGGAGTACCTCTCCTATGAAGACAGGCTGAAAGAGTTGGGAATTGTTCAGCCTGGGGAAGAAAAGGTTTCAGAAAGACCTTGTTGTGGCCTCCCAGTACTCAAAGGGGCCTTTACACAAACTTTTTGAAAACACAGTAAGTGATAGAGCAAGAGGGAAGAGTTTTAAACCACAAGAGGTTAGATTTGAATTAGATGTTAGGAAGAAATTCTTTACTGTTAGGGTGGTGAGGCACTAGAACATGTTGCCCAGAGAAACTGTGAATAATCTGTCTCTGGCAGTGTTCAAGACTAGGTTGGATGGAGGGCTGAGTGACCTGGTCTAGTGGATGGCATCCCTGGATTTGTCAGGGGAGTTGAAACTCGATGATCTTTAACCTTCCAACCTAAGCCGCTCTATGATTCTATGATTCAGGCTAATATCATGCAGAGTAAAGGAGAATGATCCCTACCCTATATCTACTGACAAAACTCATGTTATTGAATTTTAAGCACAGTAAAGTGTTTGGATTCATTGCTGCCAGGCCATGAGGAACTCCAGCTTTTCTAGCAGAGATACCACTGTCTGAGGCAATCAGCAAACTGTACTAGCAAGGGCTGGCATATGCAGATGCAGGACCTTGCATTTCCTCATTACGAAGCTCCTGTTGTCTTATTCCACCAATCTCCTTAGGTCACTCTGGCAGCAGCTGTGGCTTTATTGTGTACTGACTGCTTATAGACATACACACACATAAAGCTTAGAGTTACCCACAGATTTAGTGGGTAGTTTTTCTCTTCCTTCTCCAGGTCATTGGAAAAGGTATTAAACATGATAGAACACAAGATAGACCCCTCAGGAACTATACTTTAAAATGGCCTCTGGGTAGACTAAAAACAGTTAACCTTTGTTTTATCAAATATCTGAATCACCTTTTGTTCTTGTCTCTTTTCAGAGCTTGTGAAAACATCCTAGAGATAGCAAGATTCAGATAGAAGACACTGTAATTAAACAAAATTTTTTGCATGAGACAAATTCTGGCAAATGTGAAGTTTTTAATTATTTTGTTTTCTAATATTCTTTGGCAGGATAACTATAAATGACATATATGTTTTTCTCACTGTCTTCAAATATTTTTTCAGACTATAAGAATATGAAATAATTCCCAAATCAATCAGAAGCTGGTTATATGTCTTGTGGATTCATTATCCCTAATTCACTGTTAATATGAAAACAGGGTTCAGTAATGTAGCTATCTTGAGTTCCTTCCTATTTTACATTTATTTGCATTTGCTGCCAAATCGATTATATTTATGGCAAATTGCCTTTGTCAAAATGCTGTACACATGCATATTCACTTCTACACTTCCCACACTGACAGCTGAGGGTACCAGCTTGCTACAAGTTTTTTGTGGCCATCTTTATGTGAACTGTTATTTTCAGATGTTTGATCTTGTCCATAAATCTATTGTCTTTACAGAATAACATACTGATTAGCTGAGGTAAGTTGTCTCATAATTACATAATAAATAAATAATTACCAGTCAAACACTGGAAGTGATGGCAACTTTTGATGGTGGATAGAGAAGGAAGAAGAATGACTTAGAAAAGTTGGTGACAAACTTCGCAGATAAAATTCACAGAGTCAAGATAATAGCATCTGCAATGGATAGCAGAAGGATCTCATTATAGAGTGTAATTTATGAGCAAAGAAACAAGGGGGAAACACACTTGCGAATCAATACAAATATGTGATGCAACCACATAGAGGAAACTGCAACAAACTTTGCGATGTTGATTTCAAAAATATGGAACTAAAAGAGTTAAAGAGATCAATGAAAAAGTTGCTGTTGAAAGTAATAAAGTGGATTCCACTCTAGGAATAATTAAAGAAATGAGTTTTCATTCAGAAAAGAAAGAGATTTATTTTAAAGCCATGATATGAAAAAAAATTAAAAATTGGAGAATGAATATTCATAGTTTCTTGCAAAGGGAAAAATAATACACAAACAGAATATCTTAGATTCAAAGAATACAGAACAGTGTTTTGGCTAAAATAGAAAACATATATAAAAATGTTAAGCTATGGAAATAATTGATACAAATATTTAAGGAAACAAAAGTTCATATGGATTCAAGAAATGAGTACAAAACCCATGGGTTTGGGGACAAAACAATAAACAGATTCATTATGTACAAATGAATCACCTTTGCCTTTGGAAGACTTTCAGCTGCTGATGCCTAGGAGCAACATTAAGGACATTTATAACTAGCTTCTTACACCTTTTTCCACAAGCAACCTGTGACTACTACATTAGGGAGCATTGCACAAGGGAGGATAGTGGATAATGTGGACTACTGATATTGAAATGATGATATTGAAATGCAAATTGTAAAATTGAACAGATTTGGGTTCTAATTAAAAACAAAAAAAAGGAAATTATGGTTCTATGGGTTTATTTTTTTCGTTTTATTTTATTTTAGAATAGTCCTCCTGTTAATAGGAAAGCGTTCTACGGATATTTATTGAAAGTGCACTTCTTTTTACAAGGCCAGTAATCAGACCCAAGCTACACTTCAGCTTCTCCACTTTTTATTGGCCTGACCAAGATGATGTAGACCAAGCAGACAATCAGAAGTAAATTTTCAACAAGATATTAATATGCTCTAGCTCCATCTAGCTTTACTTTCAGGATAACTCGTACCAGAAAAAAGTTCTTCTTTGCAAATAGAATGGGAGTTGTTTTTTCTGAACTGATCATAGAACAGTTTCAGAAGTAAATATTGAGGTCACAATGAATCTCAAGAAGGAAGGTGCCACTTTCCTTTGGTCTCAAAAATGTTTGGGTCAGGATCTCTAAGCTATTTACCGGTAGCAGAGAGAAATATAAAATTCAGTTTCTTTTGTATCTAATTTTATTAGTATTTCTTATATAATTATTTTATTTTCCATTTTGTAAAAGCATTCTGGTAGTGATGAAAAGACTTTAGAGCTATTGTGCTGAAACTGCGATATATGTAACTAAAAGCTTTTTCACTCTTTTTTGCATTTTACAGTCTTCAGAACAAAAGTCTTTGCCTTTACTTCTGCAATCAATAGATTCAATGGGGATGGTCATATAGGACCATGCTAATAGTTATCAAGAATATGTGTTTTCTAAAAGAAAAAAATTCTGGCACCCTTAAAGGGCCAAGAAGCACAAAGAAACAATATAATTAAGAACACACAAGATTAAATCTTGTCACAGTCCTCATAGTCCCAAGTAACCCAGTCTGCTCCTGTAAAATGGAGCAAGTCCTTGCCATTATGTTGATACAAAGGAGGTTGGGACAGCATTCAACAATTATGCCATTGAGGAGAAATAATGATCTTGTCAGACAAAAGTCTTTTAATGTCAGATCATAGTCTGTATTCCTTCTCACTTTCTTAATTTTTTAGAGTGCCATATTATTTTAACTTCACAAACCACAGTTTGTCAACGATCATTTATGAGAATTTACAGACTTCTGGAGAAAATTGTGATTCATGTAGTGAAAATCCTTCCACACGTATGTTTGTGTTTTCTGGATTCATCATCCTTAGCACTGTTAACAGTAATGTATTTCCCAGAAATAATTGTTGATGCATTATTCCCATAGGAAATAAAGAATTAGACGGAAAGGAAAATAATATATTGACTGCTGTTCTGCTTGATGCAATGGCCTCTTCAGAGTCTTTGGTTATAAAGATCCAAGTCTGCAAGGCCAGCCTTCTTCTTCATGATTTTTCCTTTTTCATTATGATTGGAGATTCTGAATTGTCATTTGCTTTTGCTTAAATTTAATTTTACATGGTGGAAGGCTAAAAGTGACATTAGGAGAATTCAAAATATTTTGAAGTGTGTTAAAAGATAATTCTTGGCAAGGTATTTTTCTTGTTTTTTAGGATGCTTTGAAAATGAAATAAAACCCACTGAAAATAGAATAAAGCATTTTTTTTTAGTCCTTCAGCTAACTTTTTGGTGACAGTAGTGAACCTGTTAATGCATTTGCAATTGCATTTTGGGAAACCTTAAAGCTCTCAACTCTTTTATGAAAAGCTGTAGCTTTAACTTGAATATGTTGTCATTCTTCTGGAATTTCTAATAAAATAAAAGTCAGATAATATAAATATATATCTCACAGGGCTAAATTAGAAATGTTTTTCCAGTCTCTGAGACTACGACACTTTTATATTTACCTCAATTTTAATTAACAGGTTGGGGTTTTTTTTGCATATAGGTAAAATCTTACAAAAAGAAGGCCTTGTAAACTTGTGGCTCAGGCCTGCTACTTTAGCTAATTAGAAGAGGACTATGGGAAAGTGACACAGCTGAATTAGAGGTAGAAGAACTAGTTTTATAACTGTTAAAATTCACCTTGTGGTGTATGGTGGTTGGCTGAATTATGTTTGTTATGATTTAAAACTCTGTAGCTGATAATTGGCTAACTGCTTAAAAAGGCTGGTTTTTGCAATAAAGAGGCTTTCCTTTGCACCTGCCTGGGGACTTTGCACCACTGCAGACCCTAATTTCATCTTTTTTTTAGTAACAAAATACAAATTTACTGATTTACCTGTAATTTCTCCTCAGAAATGAAGTAAAAATATGCCATTAAATCTATTCCCTCTGTGTTATAGAAATATGGTTTATACCAAAACTGTGAATTAAATAACAAGTGTAAGGCTATGTAATATTTTCCTTAAGGCTCTGATTTCCAGAGTCACATTATAAAACACATTTCCAAAAGATACATAATAGGAGTCAGTATAATAGCAATCAAATGGTCTCTGATTAAGAAAAGGAAAAGCCAAACATACACACATATGTAAATACATATCTATGTATTTATAATTCAAATTCCCAGTGTTTTAATTGATCCTATGACTCCAGAGTTTTAACTGCAACTTCTGAAAATTAGCAGTTGGCAACAGAGTAATTTCTTCATGCACAAGCACTGCTTAATGAAGGAATTCAAAACAGGCTTTAAGACTGAAGTTACACTAAAATAATCCCCAAACCGTGAACGGACATATTCATGCACACTTTCTGCAGTCAAAAAGAAGTAATCAAAATTTGCAGCACTATTCAGAAGTAGTTTTTTCCTCTATTTCAGATCCTCTATTTCCTCTAATTCAGATCCAAATTCCATTGTTTTATTTTTTAAAAGGAAGAAGAGCAACACCTGAATTATAGATTTTTAAGAATGCAATAGGTATGAGAGATAATACATTCAAAACTAGTTCAGTTAGGACATATATCAAAGTAATTCACATCTGATGTTTTCTAAGTATTGATGATCTATTTCTCCATAGAAATAAAGCTCAAACTGAAACAAATTCAAATTAATCTGAAAAAAATATTATAAAGTAATTTAAATCTTATGTCAGATAATGGATGATTTTCTTTCTGTACTTTTATATTCCAAATAAATACTTCACTATGATCTAGCAAAAAAAGATAGATTTGCAACTATTTTTTAACCTCTTTACTGATGACGTTTAAATTTTTAAATTGATCTATCTTTTTATAATTATGCCTATACAATCACTTCTTTCATATAAGTGGATTACTACACTTCTGCCTTCAGAACACCAGCTGTGCTTCACTGGTAGTTATTGCTGTAAGTCCAAAGCAAAACAACTCAAAATCCATTTCACTGACAAAACTGTGCTGTGTTGAAGCAGTAGGCCACCATCTGCATTTCTCTCCTGAACTCATTTTTAAATAATATATTGTATAACTGAACAATTCTCCCCTGCACTTAGGGAGCTTATTCTCTTTTTCCTCATCATTTCCAAACAGCTCATTTTTTTCCCTTGCTATTATCTCCAGAAGACTTCAAATTCTACAGAGCTGCAGGTGACTTTTAACAGAAGTGAGGAATAGATACAATGGATAATTTAAAGCAAGATAGACCTCAGCAGAAAGGAAAAGTTGCCTGCAGAGTGAATGGATCCAAATTCTAATGATGTTTTCTCTATTGGAGTTACTGTCCTGCTCTGTTTTGAGACATAGTTATTCTTCTCTACTTAATATAATTTATCATTTTTGAACTCACAGCCAGATTTCCAGATCACCAAAATTATCATCCTAACATCTGCCGTTTTATTCCTTTATGTCTTTGTAGAGATGATTAATTTATTATTTTTTACTTAGTACAAATCTTTGTTTTTTCACTGCCTCTAACAGCTTTGCAAGCAGCTTCCCACCATCATGTTTCACATTTACGCTTGGTGCCAAGTCCCTTTCTACTGATTATCTCAGCTGGAATGCAGAGAGCCAGGGAGGAGGGGAAGGGTTTAGCAGTTATGTCCTGCAAATGAAATCATCTGTTATTCAAAAGCAGTATGTGGTGTTCAGTTCTCAGAACTGCATACAGAACTGTGCTTTTTCTTTTGCCCTCTGACCTTGAAAATACCAAAGGAAATGAATAGCGGAAAAGTTAGTATATATGAAAGACTACCACTCAGGTGGAGAGATTAAATGTAACTGTGATTTGAGGATGAGGCTTATTTTTGGATCTAGGGTTTTTTAGTATAAAATATAAACTCTCTTCAACCAGTCATAATCCTTCAGTTGGGTCAAGATGGAAAATTACAAGAAAGAAAAATACTAATATTTCCCAAAATGTCATAAACAATGCTTACATGGTAGATTTTTGCCAGTATAAACTTTCATCTAATACAAAATATTATTCTCTAAAAAGAAACTTAATAGAAATCCTTAGAGTTAATATAAAAAAAGGGACTAAGAAAGGATTTATATCTTTCATTATATATCAGTTATGGCTAGAGAGCAGCTCTTCTTTGGTCATGCTAAATAGGTTTCCAAACAAGGACAGTTTAACCTCCAGCATTAGTGTGGAGGTGGAAGACAAATACATCAGGAATACGCACTAAATACACCAGGAATACCTTAAATGCTCCCAGAAACAGGGAAGCAAGCCTGATACAATTTTGACAATCAGGGACAAGATGGCAGCCTTGTTCTGTTTCATGATAGAGAAAAATCCTTACACATTTTATCTAGGAAGGTCATATATACCATTAACTGTCTGCCCACTATCTTTTAGTTATTCTGGATGTGCTATAGGAAGCTGTGAAATAAATAAGAGTTGAGGTGCTGATGTAATTTTATTATAGCCACAATCTACATGGAACAGGTTTTAGAGGTATCACTTTGGTCAGGGTAAATTGTGAAATCATCTCCAAGACAGGAAACTTAAAATAATGAATTAATCTCTTAATCATCAGTAAAGATATAAACAGTGCACTGTATTCTAAGGGGAAAAAATGTGCCACAGTACCTCCAAAAACCCATCTTCCATGCAAATCCAGACTGGTGGATTTGGTCCAGTGTAGTAATCCTTCTCTAACAATATTGATAAGTTTCTGTATGAGAAAGAAAGGGAAGAAGAGGCTTTTGGAAGACAGTGGGGAATAATGTGTGCTTGGGTCCTAATGTACATAAATCATGACTAGGAAAAACCTAACTGTGGGACTCACACCCTGTTTCTGGATGTTGGTATTTACCAATACATTCACAGAGGTTTAAATTCTAAATTCAGAAGTGACTGGCTTAAAAAAAAAAAAA
>VWZU01007022.1:471785-517100 GCA_013397095.1 Sterrhoptilus dennistouni | reverse complement strand
AGAACTATGATAACATTGTGAGGAACATTTATGCTCTAGAGAAGATGTATGGTTGAAATGAATATGCACTTAAATATTTAAAGGTTTAAATGCAGGGTAGCCACATCGGATGAAGAAACGTTTCACTGGGGCTTCTGTGGATTTGTACATGCAGCCCCACTCTTTTAGATATTGAACTGCATGTTTTACATGAGGTTAACAGGACTACAGAAAAGTGTGGGTAATCAACCAGCTATGCAGATATGCAAAGGCATCAAAGCATAAGCAGTAAAGGGTTTTCTGTTTCATTAACTTTCTATGTACTTTCTTGGGGTTAAAAAAAAATCCACATTGCTCAAATTAATTGCAGTTAAAGGGATGGTTTTTCCTCAGTAATATGTGAAGCTGGTACCTTCAAGTGGATGGACATATTTTGACTTTCAGAGAGAAATTAATTTCCCTACTCATAGATGTCTAGTTCAATTTGTTTTGTCTTTGGAGTCTGAGTCATTTACCTTGCACAGAAACAGTGGGGGATTCCTATCTGAGTACTGTGGCACATAGAGAGCAATAAGGATACTCGTGGGTGTCTAAAATGTCTCTGGATATCAATGTTCAGGCATCTGCATCCCACTCGGGTTCAGAGAGAGAGAGAAAGAACTGTTTAAACATCACAGATTAAAATTTACTAGAGAAGTCTATGACATGCAAAAAATTGTCTCTGTAGTAGTGTTCAGAATGATGGGAAATACACAACAGCATGTAAAAAGGCTTTGACTTTTTTTGCCTCTTCATGGCTATGAAAGCTGTACGAATATATATTTTTGTATAATATATAGCTGCATAAATATATGTACACAATAGCACATTCTCCAATAAGAAACAACAATGCTGTCACAGACATGGAAAGAAATTAACTCCCTGGCTTCATCTATATCTCTGACTGCAAATTCAGCATCAATGGTTTATATAGGAATGTTGTTTTTTAAACAATTACATCTGATTATGCTGGTGGTTAGCTACACATATTTTCCCATGTCTTCCATGGGACTTGTCCACTTAATGGGATTAACTTGCCCATTTAATTCATGATTATAATTTTTCATGGAATAGCCATCTGAGATACAGGACTTAAAAGACTTTCATAAAGCAAGCGGATCAAGACTGTGAGAAGTCAGGTTAAAATCTCTCGAAAGCAAATATTTTTTCCAACAATATAAGGAAAACAACATTTGGCAGAGGGTCTAAAGTATAAAATATAGTACTTATATAGCTTTTAAGCATCAATAAATGGCATATGAATGTGAATTAAAATTCTATGACTATCAGGTCAAGGCATTGGTGTCCCTGTGCTTTTTACTCTGGTGAATTATCATTCTTATTGAGAGCTATTCTATCCTGATTTTATTTTTAAAAGAGCTTTATACAAGTATTTTCCAGGAAGCAAAAATCTTCTCAAGTATTTAAAGTAGTGTTGTATTTGCATCAGTGGACCAGTTGAAATATCCAAACTATGTCACAAACTGAAAATAAAAGAAAATTTGCTCTTATCAGGAAGCTCCATTGTTTTCTCTTAGTGCTCCAGACTGTCGCTGATGAAAAACATTAACATGAGTCATAGTATTCAATATTACAGAAAATAGATAACTTATTCAAGTGAGCGGACCTGGGATCAACAATTCCAAATTAAAAATGAAAAGTAAAAACTTTGAAGAAAAGGATGAAAATGCAAAAAAGCTTCATAGATCATGGCAACAATGTAGCTCAATATGACAATGAGGAAATTATTTGAATTCTATTTACTCTGTCACCATTTTTAGGCATAACTCATGGTTTCTTCATTCTGACAATGTTCGAGAATCTATTTATGAGAACATTATTACTGAAATTAAAATGATAAGCATGACTTATGTTAGAATGACTTATGTTTAAAATGAGAAAATGCGATTAAAAATATTTACCTGAATTTCTTTGCGAGTAAAGTAAATTCTTTGTAAATGTTTTATTCTTACTATTAAATTCCAAGGGCATTTTAATTAACGAATTTGTAACTACAATATACACTTCAAATGGAAATAGAGCCATAGTTATCTGTGCAAATGTGTTCTCTCATAGATATTCATAACGAAAAAGCACATCAGCAATTCTGAAGCAGGTCTATCATTCGGCAGTCAATAAATATAACACTACCTGACAATACAGCATTTGAGCATTCTGTTGAAAAATAAAGTTCAATTAATAACTTCTGCAACTGATAATTATTAAAATTAGTGAAGATAGGGTAAGGAACATAAAAATACAAGGTTCAAGTGTACAAAAATATTCTGAGGTCTCAATTTCCTTTAGTCTGATAAATCATTGATAAATCATTGATAAATAATTTCAGTGAGACAACGAAAAAACATATAATTTACAAAATTGTCTAGATTTTCACTGAAAATGAACATATTTTATCCAGTCTTCAACAGAAAAGTGGACATTCACTCATATTTTCAACTGTTCCATTTATTCTTTTCTGGTTTTTGTTCTTGTTGAATCCACATCTCTTGTGCAAGACATTCTATACTGTCTTTAATGTAGCACAAAGACTTGTGGGAAGAGTTTTTGATTAAAAAGCATTTTTAAAAATTTGGCATACCTCACATAGTGTAATATTCCCACTGGGAATCAAACATCTTGAATACGACAACAAGCAGCAGTGTGGGTGTTTACCGGAGTCTCTGTTGCATGATTCAGGTGACAGACCTCACACTATTGCCAAACCCTTATAATCCAGCTGGCCCATGATCCTGCTTAGCCACTTCAGAGTATGCATGACCAATTTCTATCATCTGACACTGTGTACAAAATACCTGTGAACTTATCTACATTAAAAATAAAAAAAATTACATGACTACTCTTGCATCCGAAGAACCATTTTTACAGGCTTTTTAAAACTATCTGCATATAGTTTAGTGAATTCAATCAGGAATTGACTTGTGAAGTTCTTGGGGTGACCAGATTCTCCATCCAGCATCTAAGTTAACATTTCTGTAATAAATAAGGACAGAAAATTTGTCTCCATTTGGACTAAGAAAAGCAGGAACTGCCATGAAGCATCTCCAGAACTGTCTGAAATATTCACCTGGAAACATTAGACAAGTGCTTAATTGTAAAGGTGGTAGATATATTGGTGAGAATCAATCCTCTTGTTTGAACTTGGTGCATCATTTCCCATCTATCCATTGTCTCATCTATGCAGAGAGTAGCTGTATAGCTACTTAGGAATACCTGAGGAATGGTTTCAATACATATGGGTTTCACAAAGGCACAGTGGTACACGGTTGTAATGTTATTAGTTTCATCTTTATAACATAATTATAACTCAAATTTCATAGACTTTGGCATAATGCTTTCCATGCAATTTTAGATGTATGAAGAAATTTGCTAGGGAGAATTGTTAGAATGAACAGAAATCTTACACTGGTAAGATCAATAACAAAGCAGAAACCAGTTTTCAATAAAACTAAAAAAAAATGTGAAGTGAATAAAAAAGACACTACTGGCATTGAATACATGTCATTCTTACATTCTTAATTTTTATTCTGATAAGATTTAAGAAATGTCTCTTACCTCTTGACTTCTCTAAATCTCATGTACTTTGAAGCTCCCTGGAAAACAGACATACATTATTCAGCATAGATGAATATCTTAAATATTATTTAAAGTAGATTCATAATGTGGTGATAGGACACAAATGCTATTATTCTTCTAGAGTAAGGAGAAAAAAAAATCATGCATGAATGTAGAAACATTACAAATTTAAACTTTTTGAAAGGTCTTTATTTTTTCATTGAGCAGCTCTTCTGTGGGCTTAATAGGGATTTGAACATAAGTTTAATTGAGATGTCAGAATATCCTCTACACATCTGTAAAACGAAAACTATATGGACTGCTTTGCAGTAAATATTTTAAGATTCTGTGACAACCAAGTCAATTCTACTGTCATATCAATAGGTGGGTGATTAGGTGGGATACAGAGAAGAGATTTATTTCAGCTTTCTGTTAGTTTTATAGGAAACAAATTGTCAAATCACATAGAAATATGGTGTTGCTTTTTATATGTGTATGAAATATTTTGAATGTTTTCAAGTTTTGTGTAATACATATCTGCAAGTTAGGCCCAACAGATTTCATTGGATCCAAAATTTTCTTTGCCCTTGAATTTTTTACAAAAAATTATCAAATGTATTCATAGGACAAAACACAACTGATTTTGGCACTATAAGAAACAGAGTTGAGAAGTAAATTTTTGGTAATGAAGTCACTTCCCTGCAACAGCAACCATTACTTTGTATACCTCACAATGAGTCAGTAATTGTCTTGGGGCTTTTTTTCCTTCTTGCCTTTACTATAAGATTTTCCCCAAACGTTACATCTCTAAAGGTCCTAATTCCAAATGTGAACTTACAGATTTTGTATCAGTTTCTCCTTTGACTACCACAGGGTTTTTTTAGAAAAAATAGCTTTCCTCCCAGTGAATTTCTTAACATGAATGTTTATTGAGGACAATCATACTCATCTCAGTCTTTCTTCTGTTCAAATGGCCTATTATCTTCTCTCATAAAATAGATTCACTCACTAGTCTGCTTTACTTCAAGTTTCAGTTTATTCTCATTTTAAGCAGATGACCAGTCAGTGTAACATACTCTGACTTAGTCTTAGCAGTAAATTGTAAATGACTTGAGTAATCTCTGCTGATACTGGAAGTATCTCTGTAATTTGATTTATTCTTTTTAATAGTTATATCATATAAAGGGAGGATCATCACACTATGATCCCTTAAGGTGACTGCTATTGTTTACTTTCTAGATATCTACAGCTGAGGTTTTTCTGCCAAACAACAGAATTTCCTGAGACTTTGAATTTTGTACTACTTTCATGTAATTTCTGTTATCCAAGTGTTTAGGGTTATAAAGTTCTTTCTGTATGAAATCCCAGATGTTGCCTCACAAATTTTAAAAGTAAATACATTAGTGTGAGGAACTTGATTACACAAAATTTAGGTTAGAGTAAAGAATACATTTTATATTAAAATCCAAGGGTTTAACATTAGTCTAACTAAAGCCTTAATAGTCTAATCAAGGAATTATTAGCTTAATTAGAAGGATGATAATGTTTTTACTCCAAGTTATTCACTTATTTAGTTTCAGTAATGCCAAGAGACTTTCTAGAATTTACATGTGTCTTTGTTGTTATTCTGACCTTTACACTATCCTTGTATGTTCTAATTCTTTACAGAGAAAACAGGGGAGGTTACAGTGCCTTGTGTCCTACGTTCCTTTCTGAGAGTAATGTATTGTTAACCTTAATGGCTTCTCTCTCCTCATACAAGGTCTGCCTGAGATTTTTTTTGCTTGTTAACATCAATGCTTACTTACATTTCTACATGGTTTTAAACTTTCCTATTATATCCAAACTTACCGTATTTTATATATTTGGAAGATTTGTTCTATGCTTTCTTTGTTATCAGTAAAAACAGTTTCACCCAGCTCCAAGGACTCTGTTCCTTCATTGTCCAGTAATTGCCCAACTGCCTGGACACTTGGTGCTTTTGCTCCTTTCTCACATTCACAGATTTGGGGGTCCTATGTGTTTCACAGATCTCTTTTGCATTGGACCATAATTTACAATCTTAGTCTTAGAAGGCATTAGATGTATTTAGTTAAACAGAATGTGGGGATTTCTGTTTGGTTGGTTTTGTTTGTTTGTTTGTTTGTTTTTATCATGAAGCAAGTTGCCTTCTGGACAGTGTTTAAGAGGCAACATCTCAGGGAAAAACAAAAACCAAAGGGAAAAAAACCCCAACCAACTGATTGGGAAAAATCATTGTGTCATTCACAAAGATTCCTTTTCTTAGTTAAGAAGGGATAAAAGGGGAAACAAGATTGCTGGTCTAATCACAAATTATTGTTTTTTAAACTTTTTTTTTTTTTCATTCACATCCCTTTTGACTAAAAATATGTGACACCAGTGACTTTTGACTCCTTTTTTGCACTGACTCTCATATATGGTCGCAGAAAAATCAACAGAAATTAGTGCTGTGCTGAAGAAAAGATAATACCTGCATATTCTATTCAGGGTCTTGGGGATTAATAAAATGTACATTATAGTACTTATAATGCATACTTTATAAACTTTATATATATATAAGTATTATGTAGAACTTAGTACCACCTTCTATGTAGCTCTACAACAATGTGATATGTTCTACTCCTACTTTCATTTTTTGGTTCCTCTTTATCACTTGAATCATGAGTTTTCATGGTCTTTGAATCTTAGGTATCTATTCTGTATCTTGATTTTATTGCTTGCTCACCTCTGTCCTGGATTCATACATAGGAAATGAAGCCAGTAAATGGCCATAAAGCAATCTTTCTCAGAAGTACTGGATTACATTAAAGCAGATTAGATTAAAATAGACATTTCATACATTTCTTGTCACTAAAATTCTTTATTAGAATTAGATGAGTCTGCTGATTACATGGAATACTCTTATAGCAATCTTAAAAAATATATGGCAGTTCATTACTCAATAATTTTCAAAAATTACCTGATTGATTGTAAGAGTGACAAATTTTATTGACATGACTGGACAGTAGGATAAGGAAAAAAAGCCACCACCATTTACTTTTATAAGACACAAAGACCAGCCAGGCACTCAATTCCTATTGAAAGTAAATGGGAATTATAAACATAAAATAGCTTATACCTCTGAAAATCTCTTTCATAAAGAAGTTTGCTTCCAGTGATCAATCTTCACGAGTGTTTAGTGTAAAGGAACTATTTTTATCTTAATGAAATATGGATATAATACCTTGCCTTGATGATTCCTTGCATGTTGACAATATTGACTAATGTTTCTTGAGTCTTCCCATCCATTATTACAAGATCTAATACAAATTCTTGAGAGATACTACAAAACCAGATTGAGGGAACATAATCTTCACTTTGTCTCCTGTAGTTTTTCATTCCAAAGCAGTGTAAGAGTAGACACTCACAGATGAAGATAATACAATATTTCTTCCATTGTACACTTATTTTCTGCAGATGCAAATAATCACAGTATATTAGACACTGAAGAAATATGAACATTAAGTTACATTATATTTAATGTATGGAAAGGATTTTAAAGGTTTGATGTGTTGTTTTATAAACCAGTTTATATTTTGCCAGTGTCTTCAGACAAAGTAATATGTTGAATAGATTTCTGATAATAAGTCTGGAGACTCATAAAGGAAATTTCATATGAAAGGTCTTTCTCCCTTATATTGTATACAATAAAAATATGATCGTAGAAAAAATGTGCCTGACAAAAATGTCATTCATTACTGGTACAACTTGCTGATTCCTGAAACACAAAGTAAGTTTCTCAAGAGCAGTCTATTTCATCAAACCTCATTATTTTCTATGCATTGTATTGTTGCAGCAAACTCACTGAGGAGAGAGAAACACGCTTGTGCAAGCTAGTAATGCCTAGGACAATTTCAACCACCTAGTCTGGGTCAAATATTGAACTTATTCATTGTTTCTTTTTAAAAAACATAGTAGTAGTCATATCACATTTTCATTCAGCAGCTTCATGATGATAGTGATCATGAAGGACATGAAAGACATATACTTACTTTGTTCTTGAATTCAAGGACCTGAGAATCCATTTCCATTGAGATTAATTATTAGTCTGAAGATTATCCAGAAGAGAGATATCCTCTCAATTCCTTCTGTCAAAGATGCTCCACTATGCATAAGATGATTAAATATTAACTAGGCATAGGTAAGTCTGATTTTATGTCATGGTGGTTAGAGTACTCTTCCAAAGTGGAAGAGATATACATAACCTCTTATAATTCTAATCAGCTTAGTGTTGTAATTAAGTACTGGGGAAGGGTGGGATAGAGAAGAAAATAAAAATAAAACCAAAACCGGAGGAGAAATATGTCTTTCTAATTTCAAAGCACCTACAGTATTCAAATCTTCCAGGATTAGCATCCACTTCTGGTTATCAAATACATTGGTTCTGTGTATCCTCTATGATATCTGAAAACTATCTTGTGACAACTTGGGTTTCCCCAGAGTAGCTAAAATGGCACATGTCTCCAAAGTTAAGGCAAGACAACTAAGCTTCTAATCAACAGATGCGACAACTGAGTTTCCTGAGTTATTTGTCTCAGCATTAATATGCTTGGCCAGCTGAGAAGTTTTCATATTGTCTATAGGCTTTGTATGATTGGCCTACTGTAAGTGCCAAGTTATTAAATTACCTGGACCATCTGAGACATCTCCTTGGCAAATGTAATCCAGACTGTATGGAAACCTTTCTCCTTGTATCCAGCTAACATGGCAAATTTTTGGTAGTGAGAGGACTGCAAATGTGACTTTTGTGAGAAGCTTGCCTTGCCATGTTTGACAGAGACAATTCCAGCTAGCTCCAAAAGGGATCCAAAGCTGAGATTATCAGTGTTATCAATAGTGGTTCTGCAATAACATTTATAAGAAGGGATATAAAACACTGCACAACAGCAAACTGTGAGACAGGAGTGAGTAAATATGAGGGAAGCAACTCTGCAAACACCAAAGTCAAGGAGAGGGAGGCAAGAGCAGAACTTTCCCTGAAGCCCCTAGCAAAGCTCATGACTGTGCAAGTTGTTTCCCTGCAGTCCATGGTGGAGCAGATATCCATCTGCAAGGTTCTTTTGACTTTAACATAGTCTTACCTCTAGACAGAAAGCTAAGATATACACTGTTTTCAGATACTTGCCATGATTCATGCTGTATTATCAATGTCAAGAAAAAGAGTCAAAGTAATACCAGTTCTATTAGTGCTAGTGTTATTTATTTATCCTGTTTTCTTTTATACATAGTTCAAAATACTAAAGACACTAGTAAGGTAATTGCCATTTGCGTGGTTTGGAGAAAGCACGTCAAGTATAGAAATCAATGAACAATTTGTGATAAATTGTTCCCCATTGTTTCCCTGAAAATTGAATAACAGTAAATAAATGTTCCAATTGATTAGATCTTTAGATGCAGATCTTTGGTAGTGGTCACAAGCCACATACATTAGGAAGGGTGTTTTTACGAGTAACATTAATAAATTCATACATGTGTATGAATATATGTACATAAATAAAAGTTTTGCTTTCTCACCTTCTTTCACATTCTTCTAGATATAATCTCCTTCATAAGCCAGCACTCAAGTCAACCATCAAAGCCAGGTTAATGCATTCATTAAGTCCATAACCTGGACCTACCACTTTTTTAATTGTTGCAGCTTTGACTGCAGGGTGTGTTCATTACAACTGCTCATTATGACTGTGGAATAAGATTTCAAAATTAATGCAACACACTGCCCCGATATAACTGACTGGACGCCCCTTCCCCCCATATCTATTCTGCAGAAATTAACATTTAATTGACTTTTAACAAATAGAAATTATTATAAATAATAAGTTCTTATAAAATCAGGACTTTAATTTTTCCAGGACTGCCTAATTTCCTAATTACTGAAAAGAAAACCAAACCAACAAAAAAACAACAACAACAACAACAAAAAAAAAAAAAAACCACCAACCAACCAAAAAACCAACTTAATTCCTTAAGAAAGTGTCAGAGTGTTACAGTTTCAAAGTTACAAAAAGAAAGTATACTCAAATATTTTTCCTCAAGGATGTTGCATACATTCATTTTCTTTTAAAATAACTACGATTTTTCTTTCACAAAAAAAACCTCCTGAACAACAATAAAAAAAGCCACACTAACACACAATAAAACCCTAACCACCCTGAAAAGACACTGAAGCTCAGAGAAATTGAAAATCAGAGTGTAAATGCAGTGTTCTGTATGTAAATAATCCATTCAAACCTTACAATGAATATCTCCCAACTAATGTGTAAATTTTGTAGATTTTGGGTTAGCTGTGGGTTTGTTTTTGAGGGTTTTTTTAAGAAGACGGCTAGAAAACACCCTTCTCATCTCAATTTTTTAATGTGATATAAAGATTTTAAGCACTTTTATTAATCTTGCCAGGGCAAGAATCTATCAAGGCTGTAAAAAGTACCTGTTTTCTATTCAACCAAAAGAAATATGCTTATGTTTATTACTTTGTACATTATATATGGGATTGTAAAACCCAACACAATAATATTAGTTAATTTATAATTGAAAGAATAAAACTCTTCAATACAACAAATTTGATGCTATTCAAGATGTAAAAGTACAAAAAGTATACAATATATTATATATTTAACATACTATAATAATTGTGTTTTACTTCAAAATGTCTTTATCATGAAGCTAATCCTGGTAATGTTTGTGGAGTATTTTCATGGAGGAAATTCTTTGTCTCTTTCAGAAATGAAAATGAAGAACAATTGGAATATCAATTCCTTTTGAGAGTTACAACATACAATGAAATGGAAAACAGAAGTTTACAGAATTGCCATGGTGCATGAATGTATGAAGTATTTCTTGTTTTGTGTTATAAGACTGTCCTTCAAAGTCATATTGTACGTGTCCTTCTGTCCAAAATTTCTCTTCTGGTTTGCTTTTTAAATTTTTTTCTTTCAAATAAATGGTTCTAGACTACTTTTTCATTATTATGACAATTGATATTATGATTGATGAATAGATAACATTACAACATAATTTAAATTTAAAAAGAACACATTCATTTTGCAGTCCTTCCCAGTATTTTATTTTGAGGGCATAATAATTTTGTAAATTTCAGGACTGGTACTCCACTAATGAGTAAATTTTCCTCATCATTAACATTTTTGGTTGCCATAACTCCACTACTTCAAAGGACTTTTAGTCATAGAAAACTAGGGTGAACAGCCCTCACACAGAGAAAGCAAAAGTTTATGTTTAAAAAACATAAATCATATTGTTGTGCTGTTTAAACTTTGAGATGCTTTACATACAGGCTATCATGGCTTGACATAAAAGTATCCCTCCTTTTCATGTAAAATCAGCTTTATTATGATGAATAAAGTCAACACAGTTAGGGTTTGAAGTCTGCTGTGAAACAGACTGACTTACACCCTCCTACTGAAGAGCCCCTCTTGCTCTTGGCCTTATGAATATCTGCCACTTTGCTGCCTTATGACTCATTGCACTCGTGCTTTCATTCCTGACACCTGCTCATACTGCCAGGTTGTTTATGAGCCTACACAAAGTTTAAAGATTATTATGTGCACTTAATTGTACATAAAACCTTATTCTAACAAGAAGGTCTTAGAAAAGAAATTTTTCATTGTCCAAGTGGGACAGACACAGAATTTAATTTTGTCCCAGGAAGATTCTGAGGTTAAAGTCTGACATTTTTATGCCTAGAAAAGCTATGTAAGGTTATTTTTAGTCCTTTTTATGACTCCCTCTGAGTCTTGTATGGCTTGACTGAAGATAACTAAGGGAGCCTGGATTTTCAAGTGGAAGGGTACAAAATTAGTCCCAATACTGTTTTTTAATTCTCTAACATAATTATTATGATTCAACATTTGAATTGTGGTAATCTGTGGAGTCCCCAACCAGGGATTAGGCTGAACACATTTTAAGAAAAGACAGCCTTTCTTCCCCCAGTGGCTAAAAAATATTTCGCTTGCATTTAAGATGACCAATATAAATAATTTTTAATTTAGCAGTGTGCTAATAGTGCTATCACTCAGATTCGTATAGATTGTTTTATGGTATCTAATTGAAAAACACAGCTTGCTGCTAAAGATGGGAAGATGCATTTGGTTACTTTTTGTTTTCTCTGCAGTCTGTCTTTTTTGCTGTGGTGCATTTCATCATGTTATGGACAAAGGAGTAGAGAATCAGGCTTAAAATTTCATGTTACTTCTCCAGTTTGGTCATTATGCACTAACTGTATGTTGTAATTTGGCATTGTGCCCTGCAGTGGATCTGTTGGAGAAGGCTGGAAATGTCTCTGTTCAGTACCAGACAGCCCCATACTCCCCTCACAAACCCTTGTCCCTTATACTCAATACAGGTAACACGCTGTTGCCTTCTTCCTGTAAATTATCCAAAACCATGAAAACTACCCATATACCACTGGCTTCCTGAAGCATTATTCTCTTGGTCCAAACAGTTTTCCCCTCACCTAGCAATGCTGTCTGCTCAGTCATCTGTCTACTTGGTTTTGGTCTCTTACTTTTCATCCTACTTCACTTTCTCATTGAGATATTTTTAGTGACTCTTTGCCTTCAGAAAAGAGAGAAAAACAATGGAGATTATCCACAAGGACAGAGAAGCCATGCACATCATTCAGAAATGAAACATGGTATTAAACTTCCTTGAGCAGTGAATTAGATTGTCTGATGTGTTGGTTGCAGCAGCAAGCTGTATATGTATATGGGAAAATATTTTTAAGAAGGGGTAAAGTGTTGTACAGCACTGTGTTTCTTGAGGAGAAAAAAAACCCCAAAATTATGAGAAATTACACTGCAGACCTGGAGGTGAGGGAGGGGAGGAGCTACTACAGCCACAGAAGTAGAGATTCCCCCGCAACCCACAGAGGAGATATAAAATCATTAAAGTTGGAAAAGACCTCTAAGATGATCAAGTCTAATCATTAACCCAACACTGTCAGGTTCTCCATTAAACCATGTCCACAAGCACCACATCTATAAGTGTTTAATTACTCCCACAGATGGCAATTCCACTACTTCCCTTGTATAACCTATTTTAATACCTGACCATCCTTTCCGTGAAGAAACTTTTTCCTAATTGCCCAATCTACATCTCCCCTGGCACGACCTAGTTTCTTTAGTCTCTCAGAATCACAGAATCATTAAGGTTAGAAAAGACCTCCAAGATCACAGAGTCCAAACTTTGACCAAACACTACCTCACGAACCAGACCATGGCATGAAGTTCCACTTCCAGGCATTTCTTGACTACCTTCAGGGATGGTGATTCTATGGCCTCTTTGGGCAATCCATTCCAATGCTTAACTACACCTTTAGTGAAGAAATTCTTCCTTATGACCAACATGATCCTTCCCAGCACTACTTGAGTCTATGATAAGGTCACTCCTGAGCCTCCTTTTCTCCAGGCTAACTACCTCAGTTCCCTCAGCTGCTTCTCATAGAACTTGTGCTCCAGACCCTTCATGAGATGCATTGCCCTTCTCTGGACATGCTGCAGCACCTCAATGTCCTTCTTGCAGTGAGGGGCTCAGAAATGGACACAGGATTTGAGGTCTGGCCTCACCAGTGCTGAATACAGAGGAATTACAATATGAAGGTTCCAATTGTACTTTGAACATGAATCATCGAATTGAAGTGTATTAAGAATTTCCTATTAGAAATTTTTCTTGAAATAGGGTACCATAAACATCTCTGTCTTATTTAAAATGTGGTGATTAAATATTATGGCACTATGCTTACTGCTATGCACAACTATCAACTATATTTTTCCTTTTTTTATGCTTTTACCTTTACTTCCTTTGCAACTGTTTCATTTAAAGTCTATTGATTTCCTTTTTATTTGATATGTTACTTGATTTCACTTATTCTTTTAAAAGATTTTTTTCTCTGTCTACACATCTCTTCTGTCCTCTCACCCTAGCTCAACTTGTAACACTGTAGATTTTACTTTTTCATTAAGTTAGTCATCCTTTTCCTTTGCTTTTTTTTCCCCAATTCCCACCAGTATTTCTCACCTTCTTCTCAACACTTTGTACTTGTCCTTTGATCTTTTTACTACAAATATCTTGACTTTCTGTTTTTCTACTTTTTTCTTCTTTCTCACCTCTCTTTGCAGTTGTATCACACCTCTTTTCACTTGTCCCATTTCATAGTTCTGTCTTCTCATTTTCTTTTTTTTTTAATCATTCATTTGGTGTAGTCAAGAATTGATGACATAAAAGGATTAAAGCTGAAGTGCATTGGGTTTTAGGAGGCTTTTTGCAACCATCTGCTTTTCTGATAATTAATATGAAACCCCATCAGCTTTCCTGGTACTATTTCATCTCTGAATTTAGTCTTTCTGTGGACTGGGTGAAAAGTAATTTAGACCTCTCTCTTCCTTTTTCACAACAAAAAGGGAGGGAGGGAAAAAAGGATAATGCTTTATCTCTCTGGGAGCTTCATACTCTTATTTCAATGTAAAGAACCAGATTATTAGCCTGACAGAATTTAGGAATCTGTAATGAAAGTAAAATAAATCTCCTTCCTCACAATATAAACCCTCTTCTTTTTACAGTTTTATATTTTTCAAGAAAAACAGATTTGATAGAGTACCATATGAACTGACCTGTTGTGTTCTTTTGTTCACTTTCAGCAGGTGATAACTAATCTTTGTTGTTGTTGTTGTTGTATGTAAAATAAACAGGAGCTGCTTAGGGAGCAGTTCTGGAGGGTAAGCATTTTTTTTTTTCTACATGTATGGGTGTATGCCTTTAAGAGGGTCAAATGAAGAGAAACACATAGGGAGAGCAGAAAGACAGAAAAATATATGAAACTTATATGAAACTGGTTCCCTAATGCATAGGTTATAACATACTCTATACATTATATTACAAAATTTGATTATTTTTAATGTGCTCCAATACTTCATGTCAACTATAATCAAGTATAAATTTCCCAAACTGATGATAATGATGGAGTTATACAACTTGAAGTGGTTGATGATCTTCCTTATGGATTGTGCTTTAGTAGCTAAGAAAAACTGGAGAAGATACTACAATATGCATAGAACTGGATAGCCAAAATAAAAATGCTTAATTTCAAATAGTAATTAGTCAGATTTTTTACTGGAACTTGCTTATGATTACTTCAAAGTTCCTTGTTTGCTTGTTATTGCTTTAACTACTAGCTGTCTGATTGCTATTTAAAATAGTAATTGCTAATAATATTACCCTAGAACAAGGTGGTTTGAAATATCAAAACTGACTGAAGGGAAATCAAATATCAGACATGGTCTAAGAAAGCATCTTATAGCTGGATATCCAAATGTCCCTGAGAAATAGAGGACATTTTCTCTGTTACCTTGATGATTCTGTATCTGTTTGCTTCCCAAGAATACAAAAGCTATAAAACGCATAACAAAGCTCTGTGGCTTCCTGGGCATCACTTTTATGGGAATGTATATAAATTGCATATAGGAAAGACTTTTTTTTTTTTTTAATCCCAGATGTAGGGATAAATAAAATAATTTAAAGTGATTGCATAAGATCTAACCCTACAAAACTAATCTAAAATTCTCAAAGAGGTAGGAGCTGTATTCTGCCTTTTATTCTGAACACTTCTATAGCACAGTGCTAAGAAGGAACAAAAACCTATAAATCAAAAAAAAAAAAAACCAAAAAAAACCAGCATTCTGAATGAACTTTACACACTCTTTGCCTAAATTAAAATGAATTAATCTGTGAGCAGTGATGGAAAAGATTTTATTACTTTACTCCTTTTCATATTTTTCATGAAGAAGAAGCAATGAAATCATAAGTTACATAGCCATTTACAGAAACTACAAGTGACCCAATGGTTAAGTAAATGTGGTAGATGCCCCATATTACTGCTTCATAAAAATCAAAGCACTAGCAATAATAATGTAATATGATATTAAAAAGTAGCAGGGATTAGTTCCCTTAGACTTTCCCTGTGTTCTGGTGCACTTGATGTTTCATTTTCTTGTGCTTTACAGCAGGACGTTTTGTCCTTGAAAGCATTCTTTCTGAATATAAAGGAAGCTTTAGTCCTTATCTAATCAACACTAGACTTGGAAATTTTCCAAAATGAGTGCTGCTTGCAGCAGACTTGTGAACAGATTTCCTTACTACACTATTTTGACTCTGGTAAGTTCCTGGTTTGTGGGAGAAAACTCGTTTCTAGACTACACAGGACACCCAAAATATGGCAGTCCTCACAAACTCCTCTACTACACCCCAATGACTGGATTCAAGAATACTTTCATTTGGATTTGTCCTAACAGATCTTCACATCACCCGGTACTGTAATTGAATTTATCACAATTACTCTTTCTGGCTATACTTTAGTCATTACTTGTCCAGGTCATTTTACCACCCAATACCTGAAGCCAGAACAGCCAAGAAATTTCTGAATAAGCAGTGGTACTGCTGGAACTGATATTCTCATTGATTCATCTGGGCCAAAGTCTAATACCAGCCCAAGGAAAACAAACAAACCCAGGAAACATTTCTGTGGTTGTAAATTCCATGCACCTGTGGGATTCACCTTTTAGTCCCTGAACTGCAGTGCTAGCACACCCCACAGGGAAGGTGAACCACTGTCAGATTCACCTGGGTCATTCACAAGTCCCTCGCTCCCAGTCTCTGTGAACTGACCAACCTCTTCACTGACGATGCACCAGAAAAAGTAGTTCAGAGCATTCAAGGTATTTGTGTGGGATTGCACTGCAGAACCTTGTTCAACCCTTCCTACTCTTTCTGACCCATTTCTCAATGCATCATCTCCAACTTCACCCCAGTTGTGCCTGAAGACCAGCAACAAACCTATGGATCATGTACATCTATAATTTTGGAACAACCGATTGTTTATTACTTTTCCTTCCATAAAACACTCATTTTTTTATAAATCAGAACTATTTCTTTTCAGTCACCTGCAACCTGCAACTAACAAACAAGCATTTCTTTTTTATATTTAGAAATACTTGCTTTCATCTTTTTTGTTGCTTTTGAAAGAAAAGTTCAGGCTTCAAAGAAATTGGTATTTTCTAGAAAAAAAAATTGCTGTATTCATTTCATTTCACTCAGAAACTTATGTGTGAGAAATTCTTTCTGTTGAAAATTAATTCAAAATTTTAAATTATATGTTTAAAGAATACTGTTCTTAGTTGTATTACCAATTTATCCCCAATTTACTTCCTAATTACCTTCAATATCCTGATATGTCTCCACAGACATTTTGAAATTACTGTTGATTTTAATGCTTTATTTTGAATATTATCATATGGAAATATCTGTATTGTTCCAGAAATGCACTGTGTAATTTTATTTTTTGTTACTGTACACCCACAGCACTTTTCTATTGCTCCTAGTATGTAGAAGGAAAAGCAAAATGTATGACGCTTCCTAGCATTATACGTTTTCTCGGTATTTTGGAGAAAAAAAGTAAAGACTGAATTCTAGTCTTACTGACTGTGGGGACAAAACCTATAAAATATACTTTCCACAGCCAATTTCTCAATAATCCCAGTCAACATCTTTCTAATCTGGAAACACAGCTATGCTCAAAATATTGCTACAAGTCAAAGTGAAAATGCAGTTTAAATAGAACCATGACTTTTTGTTAGCCTGCTTTAGTGTTTTAGAAGCATAATATTCCAAACTGTCTCATTAATATAGAAAGTGCCTTATTAATAAATTATTATACAAAATAATTTTTCATAGTGATTATCCTTTTTCCTGTGCTATGTTTATCCTTTCTGTGGATCCTAAAGCTCTAGCCTGCCTCAATCAGAATGTGGTTGCTGACAAATTTACCCCACTTTGAGGTCTCTCCTCAAAGCGCTGTAATATGATGTTTTCAAGGTTAGATAAGGGTTTGTCCTGTCCTCTTCAGTGGTAGAATTATCTTGGATTTATTTTCACATTTAATTTTGTATCACTCTCATTCCTTCTCATTCATTCCTAGCTGGAGTTTAGAAGCTGTTCCACAGCCTTTCCCAACATGATTTGCCACAAAAGTCTCTTGAGGTTTGCAGTGACGACTTTATGTGAGACCTTTATCAAATGTGGTGTTCCAAGGGCTGCTCTGACTGACCTTCACTGACCATTTTGAAAATGCACACAAATTTGCAGAACATATTTATTTTGGCAATGGAAACCAATCTAATACTCAGATATCAGCAGACATACAGAATGCACTTCCAGGTGTCAGACTGCATAAAAACCCATTCTTCTAGAAAACTTATATGGAATTCCTTTTACTGTCAGAAATGAAGTTTATTTGCTTTCTTAGTCCTTCTAATTTTGAAATTAAAAAAAAATAGAAGTTTTGATGTAGGAATGACTTTGAGTTCAAGCAATCAAGGTTTTTCGTTTTTCAATTCAAACTGTTATTTGCCCAGCACCAAGAGGGAATGTTGGATGGAAGCCATTTCTTTCTTGTAATGAGCATGAGCCAGCAATAAGGCTGATCCTTTTTCCATCATCCATGTTAAATTATGACATGGTTTCCAAGAGATCTTTCCCAGCTTCTGGGAACTGCTAAGATTGTTCCAAACCTTTTTCACAGTGACTGTTCTTTATATAGATGTCCTGGGTTGCAGTGTAGGATGTACACAAAGTATTTATTCTATCACCATCTTCATGAACTGTTGAAACCAGGTGGGCTAGTGTTTTCCCAAGCCCCCTGCCTTTAGGGTGTCTTCTGCTAATGGCCCATCAACGCCTGGCCCATGAGTCACAGGTAACTCCCTCCAGGGGTTATCTCTGTTAATGGGCCATCAAGCACCCACTTCACAACTCCTCATCCCATTGTGAGATGCTCTGCCAGGGGGAGGAGCCAAGCATTCTCACCTGGATATAAGCTGGTATGTGGGACAGTGCAAGCAGCACTTACCCACTGGATTCCCAGAGGATCACAGGTCCCAGACCTTTCTACAGGATCATTGCTTCAGGAAGAGCACCTCACCTGGACTGCTTCCACCATCCTCCTCAGGTTGTATTCTGACTCTTCGTGTGTCAGTGATCCTTTGTGTTATTGCATTTATTTTATTTTATTTTTACCTTTTTACCTTTCTTCTTATTAAATTATATCTCTGACTTGGAGCCTCTCATTCATTTTGCTTTCAAACCACAACAACTTGATTAGACTGTGGTGACGGCGGGAAGGCTGAAATCATGTCCTGGGTGTCTGTGCTCATTTTTAAAAGAAGACTTTTAGGCTTCTCAGATGCCTGAAAAGTTTATCAAAACCATAGATTTCAGATTCTTTGTCTTAAAATTAAAAGCAAAAGGTAAATGACTGAATGGTTGTTATGGAGGAAATACGTAACAAAATTATTAAGTTGTACAGATATATGGGTTTCCCCTCATAAAATTTGTTACTGTGTTCTAAGTTAAATTAGCCACCACATTCACTCTGAGACAATAATATAAGGACTTTAGACTGTCTGAATTTGTTTATGGACTGCCTTCAGCCACTATCCAGAGTTCTGAGTGATATAATGTGTGCTGTTTATGGTGTGAATGTTAGTATTCAGCTAAAGAAATCCTTGCTGATCGGATCTGCAGAAACCTTGCAAATTTTGGTAACAAATGATCTTGCCTGTGCTGCTTTCCCAGCACATGTTCTGGCTGCTCCAGCTTAGTTGCAAGGTTTAGTTTTAAACAAGTATAGTCTCTTTAGTAATTTGCTACGCTCCATAACACATTGTTTGGCATCTGTTACCTTCCCACATTATTAAAGCAGGTTGTTGTACATTATCCCAGCTTAAATAAATATGTCACATTATAAAGAAAAATCTGTACTTAGATTGAAACAGTAAAGCTATGTTTGCTATAGAATTATAAAATATAGTTCTTAAGTGTTGTGGGAAAAAAGCATCCACACAGTGGGACCACTCTGGGAATGAATACCAGTCTTTCCTTACATTATCATCATCATGTGAAAGGAATGAAGGCACTCTAGAGGGACCTCATTAGAAGTGATATTTTTTCTCTCAGTGTTAGTGTGAGGAACTTGAAAACTACATTATAAAACAGAGACTCAACCCTTTCATATACGTTTCGAGTTAAAGCAATCCAGTAAGCAGGAACAGCTGTGACTTTAATCACATAAGAAATAAACCCTTCCATTATATCCTGCTGAATGCAGAGGCAGAATGCAGTAACTAAACACCAAAAAGCAAGAGGCAATCAGTGGGATATTTATTTCCTTTAACTGTTACATGATATGCTGATTTCTGTTATAGTAATGTTCATTTTTTTAAATCATTATTGACTTAGAGATGAGATTCATTAGCAAAATTCAGTGAGTATTTTGAGGCTTCTAAAGGTTAATGTCTTATTGTTCTACAGATTTTTGAAACCTACCTTGCCTTTTAACACTTTACACATTAATTTAGTAATTTTCCATATGCAAATTAGCATTTGGTCAGTCCCAGTACATGAGCAGAAAAAATCACTTGGGTCTATAATATATTCTGCAGATTTCCAAATCTCCACAAATCTTTCCTTCTAAAGTTATCCAAATGGAGGTGAAATATTTACCTGTACAAAGGCCAAACAAATATTTTAATTTTTATAGGTGTGAAAGATTTGCTGCACTTAATGATTATTTTTACATAAGTAAAAATTCTAATTTGAAGGCCATAGTCATAAGTGACAAAACTTCTCTGTGTAAAACAGAAAAAAAAATTAAAATATCTTTGAAAAAACACAGCATAATGGAAGCTGAGTTTGTGGGCATGATAGGAAATTAAAAAGGATATAGTAGTGATAGGACAAAGCTATATTTTATAACTAACCAAAACATTTACTAGCTTGTATTACATTTGTTTTCTAGTGAACCCCTCTAAAATACTTTGCTTCTGTAATTGCACGTATGTCAAGCCTTAAAAATTAGGAGAAGAAGGGATGGAGGCATAGGCAGAGGCATTCATCCCAACCAGCTTTAGATTGCTGTATCTGAATTAGCGATCTTCGGGTTTGATACAGATATGTTTTCTTCATAAATCTATCTTCAGTGTAACAGTAATATTAAAGTTAGGTACCTCAGGTTTGATCTCATTTTAAAGCATTTGAAGATGTCTTAATTAGGTGGCCCAAACCATACTAAATACAAAAATACTAAAGCAGTAATTTCTTTCCATTTATGGTAACTGAGCCCATGAAATCTAATTTCAGTAAATCCTACCCTCTGTGACTTTTTATCAGCATCAGAAAGCAGGTCTCTGGCAATTTTAGGAAGAGATTTTCTTACGTAGTCCTTTATGTCTCAGCGCAAATTTCAAAGTAGACATACTGAAGAGTGAGATTAAAATTATAAGAAATCACACAAATGGATAAAATTTATTTGGCTTCAAAATACAAGTAAATACCATCTTGGAACTTTTACATGACTTAAGCCTGTTCTGTTGCTCAACAGAATTTAAATTTTAAGTAAGATGATGGACAAAATGATTTCCTGAAGTTTCTTCTGCCTGAAAAAGTCTATTACATGTTATTAATGAGTTTTATACCTTGCAGAATCATTGAAAATGCCTATTTCAAATATATGAATAAACAATAAAAGCTCAAAGTTGCTTAAATATCTACATACATCAATGGCTTATAAATAATCAGAAGATCCATCAGCTAAAAAAGGTTCATGACATCAGGTTCATTCTCATGCTTGACAGACCTTTGCCAAGCTGCTGAAGGTTCTTAATCTGTGATGGGTCTGCAAGACAAACTCTGGCCAGCTGTGCCAGGAGAAACAAATCAACAGAGTTTATGTTGTGAAAACTCTGGGAAGACTGGTTCTAAAAAGGATGGGTTGAGTAATAGGTGTTTAAAGGAACACAAGCCACTGATGTCTGAAAAAAGGAGAGACTATAGAAGGGCACATAATGGGAACATACATGCATGGGTGAGAGTCACTGAATATGTTTTCAAGGAGCTGAAGTATGCATGCCTGCTACTGAGCGAGAATTTCTTCCAGTGTGTTGATGAGCAATAAATATCTTTAGGGAATATTTTACCTGATTTACCTTAGAATTAAATTAATTGCTCCCTGCACTTAACTGTAAAGGAGGTCTGGCATGATTGATGTGTATGCATGCCTTTCTTATACCTGTTTAATTTTGGTCCAAGCCGTCAGTTTCTTTATTTACTAAAGTATGAAGAAAGAATTTCCATCAGCATAACAAGACCAAGAAGACATATCTGAAGTAAACTTTACCCATATATGATTTAGCAAGTCTTGTACATCAAAGGACATGACATCCTCAGATGTCCTTCAAAAATATTTATAGAGTACATAAATTTCACATATCACACATATTTCACACAGCTGATGTCCAGACAGTTTTCTGATACTATTTTCAAAAACTTGGTGTGTACAGACTTCATTTTCCTCCAGATCTCATTTCTTTCACTAACTTTTACCTCTTCAAGTAACATAAATAGTTGTCCTTTGTCCAATTCCTTGCATACTTGGCCTGCTTGAAGATTTGTATCTCTTTACTTTACATTCATCTTTCTATGTCCTTCTGGATTTGTGCTTACAGCTGAATTACTTGCTTCAGTATTTAATGAAATTGTGAACTATATCAATCATAGTGTATAGTTCCCTTGTGTTCTTAGAGCTTTAGGTCATTCATGTACAGTAGCTATTTAATTGTAAATTTCCCACTAGTCTTAGACCATCTCCAGAGTACTTGCAATTCTTACAGAGAGGAGAGAGTTAACACTAAGTATAACACATACATGCACACAAAACAAAACAAAGCAACCCAAAAAACCCAAAAAGTAAAATATTATAAACTATTTTAATAAATTTTTCAGTAAGAGTGATTAGTTTTGGTGATTTTGTTGTTGTTCAAGAAGTACTTTGTTAAGTATATGAAAATACGGGAACATCTAGTATTTCTAGAGTAAAATTTCAGAAAAGATTGGGAATGAATCGAGGAAAGGTCTGAAAGAAAGGCTTTGGAGTGTTGGTGGATGCAAGGCTTCACATGAGACAACAGTGTGTGTTTGTAGTCCAGAAAGCCAAACATGTCCTGGGCTGCATAAAAAGAAGTTCAGCCAGCAGGGCAAGGGAGGTGATTATCCCCATCTCGTGTAACCCACTTACGACCAACTCCAATTCTCAGATCAAAAAATACATGGACCTGTTGGAGCAGGTAAAGAGGAGAGCAATGAGTATGATTAGACAGCTGGAACACCTCTTCTACGAAGACAGAGTGAGAGACTTGGGGCTCTTTAGCCTGTAAAGCAGAAGGCCCAAGGGAGACTTTATAGCAGCTTTCTAGTACCTAAAGGAGGCCTATAAAAAAGCTGGAGAGATTTCTAAGGGATGTCTCAGAGAGCAAGAGACAGTAGCAAAGCAGTACAGGTGGAATGTCCTCTTGTAAATTTCTTCAGTAAATTTGAAGCAACATGAGACTTTCATTAAACACTACTGCTCTGAAGTAAATTGAGTCAGACACAGAAAAAAAGGATGATGAATAACTTTTTACTGCAGAAGATATTTGAAATGGGAAAAAACTCCAACCTTTCTACTCTCCAGTCACCATAAATCTGTTGTAGCATCACAGAAGCCTCATGCTAGAAAAAGCTGTCTTCCAAACATTGTGACTGACCCCAGCATTTTAAAGTCAGTATGTCTTCACTGATTCTGAGGGAAATATACAGATTTACTAATGATGAGATTTTCAGATGATAACCATTTCACCCAGGAAATGGTGAAAACTCTAGCAAACTGTAGTAATCATCACAGCTGCTCAGAATATTATTTTTACTATGAATGTCCATGCAGAAGTTTAGGCAAACTACTTTTAGTTTTCCAAGGAGTTTTCCTCTTCAAGTCTCTGTATGAAAAGCATGAAACAAACTGTTAATGGCACATCTGTGATGGGATCTTAAGGCTCTTGGCCAGACTCCATAATTCAACTGCTCTTCCTTCTGTGTAGACAGTACTGTGAACAGTGAGGCTCAGATGAGAGTTTGTCATATATTGAAAATCAGCCATATTTTTTTTCCTGACGCAAAAATGTTGTATCAAGTCCAACAGTATATTTAACATATAGAGACTGATTCAGTTAGGTAATAAGAAAATAATAAATCTGTTGATACTTTCAAGCCAGTTTCTGAGATGGAGGAAGGGAAACAGCTATACAGAGCCTGTTATTCACCATTCTGGCATACAGAAGTAGTGGAATTCTTTAGATGTAAATAATCTTGCTAAACTCAGATATCTACAACATAGATATCTAGAGCTAGACTAGACCCTTTAAGGGGATATCTTTGAGATTAATGGAAAGAAATAATAGGTATCCACAGTGAGCAGTTCATATATTCTAATTTAGAACACTACTCAGGCTGAACACTGTTCCAAAAATTCCTAATTTTTCTCCACTAATTACAAAAAGAAATAACACTTAGAAAATTGTACTAAGGCTGGGTTATTTTTTAAAAAGACAGAATGTTCCCAATCTTGAGTTAAATTTTTTTGTTCAGGATAAAGAAATCCATACACTATAAATGAGGTTCCACTTTATTTACAGTAACTAAGGGGTGAAAAAAATTGCAAAGCATCATTAAAATGCATTGGTTAGAAACAAATTCAATACATTTAATTTTAAATAGCAATTAAAGCAGAAGTAACTATTACTAATTAAAGTATGCACAAAAGGAATCACATACTAAAATTTACAGTAACTCCATCCAGCTTACATTTCAATCTTTTAATCATAAACAGTAGTATTTTTCAGAATAACTAAAACACAACATCAGACTTCCTCTTCAGCCAGCATAGATTTATATATATATATAAAAATTCCTGGTTGTCCTGACACTGTTAGGATAGCCAGTAAGTAATCTCTTTGTAGTTCATTGAGCAAATGCTTCTCAGTTTCAGCTGAAGTATTTCTTTCATTTTCTTTTGACTGGATCAAAATTTTTACATACGTGTCATTTCATTGGAGCAAGGAAATGCAATTTCTTCTCATTTTTGGTATTTGACATAATGTCAGAGGCTTACCATAAAAGTAAAAATTATTATCTACCATCAACCTTTTCTCTGAAGTACTGATTCCATGTTTCATCTAAGGACAATCTTGCCACAGAAATACTCTCCTTGTATTCAGAGGCTGTCTATGTAAACAGGTTTTTTTTCTTTGATTTTACAGTTCATGCAGAGCAAAGCTGCAAAAGTTCTGTGGAGAGAAACTGATAGGCTTGCCTCTGGAGAATAGCATGCATCTAGCGGCATCTCTCAGTCTGTTAGCCAGTTTAATTGTGTATGTTTAACTGTCTATGTTTAAGACATCCTTCTGGGTGACTTTCCATAAATATTCCATCCTTTCCTATGCCTAGATTTAACTCATCCTAGATAATATCAACTAAATGGACTTACATGCCAGAAGAAGATTTCACCCAAAGTGAGTAATACTCTCAGAAGTTGTCCTTGAACATCCAAGTCCTTAATAAATGTGAACAGGATTTCTCCTCTTGTGAAGTACTGTTTTATTTAGGTACAGTGTCAAAATCCATATCATCTGAGTTCGTTGTAATTTTATCTGGATGATGATTCTTGGCATTGCATGAAAAAAATTCTAGCTTTGCTTGGAAAATTAAGATCCCAAATATCTGATGTTTTGGAGAAAGGTCAGGATTTTTACCTTTGTAAAATAACCCTTGTTAGCTTGTAGGTGGAATTAAAGAAAATGTTTATTAAGCTCCAGACATATGGCACAGATTAGAAAACTACTAGGAGAGATCTCCAATTGGTAGATTAATATTCTAGCATGATAGATTAATCAATGTAAACCACATAGCTCAGTTGAAACTGCTGTTCCAAATTGCCAATTTCATCTTCATCCAGCAGAGAAAATGTCAACCTTTCTCTCTGCAGTAAAATCTTCTTGTTATAACACTGAAGCAACTCCAGAGTTACTGTTATTGTGAAACATCTGGTAACTACAAGATGTAGCTCCTGTGAGATAATCACATACCTGTAAAATTAGAAGAACTTACTGAACTTCGTTGTATTTCATGTTTTCTAATACCCCTGAGTGTGGTAGGCTCATAATTCCGTAATCACTTTACCTCTGCACCAGAAATGAAACCACAGATGTTATACTTTGCTATAATGGCCACCTCTTAACATAAATAAATGATCAGAATAACAGTATTGTTCATATATAAAATATCTACACTATAATAGATATCATGGGACTAAAAGTTGCTGGGAACACACTAAAATAGGTGCAGGAGGGCTCATTATGGACATCATTAAAAATAGATCAGGAGATAGAAAAGTAATTGTGAAATTTGTTCCTGTTTTCTGATATTATTTTTTTCTGTTAGAACATTTTCTTCTTGAAACAATAATCTGATTTGGAACAACTTCATAACTGTTGGAAGAGTTTTTTGGATCTTTTGGAAGAGATTTTTTCGTCAGCAACTAAGAAAAGAAGAAAAAGAAAGTAAAAAAGATTGTGTTTTGAAAACACAGCTAAAAGATACATGGGTCTCTAAATAACTAAAACATATTTACTTAAATAAAAAAAAAAAGGAAAAAAATTTTTTTTTTGCTTTTCTTGCTTTCCCATTACTTTTAAAACTAACTAAAAATGAAAATGGAATTTTTTTTACAAAACCAAATTGAAAAATATTCCCAAAAGAATTACAATACTCACTGTTGATCATTGACTGCCATGTGCCTTCTTATCTCATCTAAAGAACTGCTAGAAAAATTACTGAGTCATGGAATATCAGATTTTACAAAGAAATAAACTGGTGCTGCAAATGTATATAGTAACTCACTTATTAGGAAAAAAATATTTTTAAATACTAATCACTTTATCTTAAAAATAAGAAAGTTGGAAGAATTTGTTTCCTAAAAAAGAAGCATGACTGTAAATGAAGAATAAATGACAGTTTGGGGCATGATTGTAAAGGTATGACTGGCAATACTAAGGTAGAGCAGAGGTATTCTTAGTAGGAAATGTTAAATATTTTAAGGGCAGTTTCTCCAAGAATAGTTCTGCACCATCACTTGCCATTTCTAATGCCTATTTCAGAAAACACAAAATGTATCAAAAGGACTTTACACCTTATTTGTACAAAATCCATCATACTGCATCAAATGATAACAGAATCAGATATTTTTAAACAATATTGACAAAAATGGCACATTCTCATGTTAAAAAAACAGCTATCATAGGTCTCTTGTAATACCACCTCATTGTCTGTGCTGCCTATCTTTATCTTGAAATTTGCAGAAATGCTTCCCCTCTTCTAATATTATAATTTTGACTTTATAACATTTAACACTCATTTAATACTTACTAACAAAAAGGTAACCTATGGTGACTCAGGCCTCTTAGTACAATAATGTTCATTCTCTATTGTACAGCCAATCAAATATTAGCAACAGTGATTTATTTGTATTATTAAATAAAGTGGTTTATTGGCAGCAGTTGTGCACATGCCAGCAAGAAGCCTGGCACCACAGCACATGTGAATGGTAAATACACTTCAGGAACAAAATTAACTGCACCTCTACAGCAGTCGTCAGTGCAGGGATATTTCCACCAACTAAAAAGCTTTGGAGATGAAATTTCAATGCATGAGCCTTCAGCAAAAAAAAACCAAAAAAAACCAAAACAACACAACAAAAAACCCCCACCAACATTCCCACCTGTCAACCACACAAAAGCCCAAACCAAAACAAATTGACAAAGTCCCGAAAGAAAACCAAAACAACAGCAACAGTCCCCACTCCATGAACTTTCTGTGTTGGTTTGGTAGGGAGATTTCTAAAACTCATTGCATTTGTAGCTCACAGTAGTGGCACATTCAGCACACAGGAAAATGACAAGTATTATTTCTACCTCCTTTCCTTCCTTCTATACACACTTTTGAAACAAGTGTCTATTTGTACTGATTTGAAGGCAAGGCTTCCATTATCACCAATTTTAGATCAAAATTTCCCCTGTGTCTGTAAAGCCTTACTATGCAGTACTGAACCCAACAGAAGAAAACTTCTTAAAGTAAAAACTTTATGCTTCTTATGGAAATACACTTTTTTGTTTGTTTTGGTTTTTTTGTTTGTCTGGCACAGTGTGAGAATGATGTATATATGGAAGTAATGGAGATTCATCTGGTGAGCTTAATGGGCAATCTGTTACTTTTTGCAATGGTACTTTTATACCATATGGCACACTCAAGTTCTGCAGTCTCTTCAGGTGGAGGGTTTTGATAGTCCCATGTATCAGAAGTGTCAGGAACTCTCAAGTGTTTGTTGATCAATGACATTGCTCTACTATTTTTTTATTAAGGTGTTAAAGTGTTAATGAGATATAACCTTACTCTGCACAAGTCTGGGGTAAATACCTTCAGAAAATGCAAAGGATGAGAATATACACTTATTCTGGCTGGGCACGTGGCTGCATGGTGAGAACACAGCAAAACACAGCATCCTCTGCTTTTACTGAGTTGCTCACTCTTGGTAGAACCAGTGGGGCCACAGAGAGCAAGCTCCTGTTCAGCTATACAACCACACAGATTTCCAGGTGTGGGAATGTGTGAAGAGATGTTCCCAGACATGGAAAGTGACTGCAAGTAAGTCTGTGGAAGGTGTGACTAGGTTCATGAACTACTCTCCTTGGTGGCTGAGGGGCAGGATGAGGTGAGAGGAACACACTGGAGACATATCCTGATATTCAAGATGCACAGAAGCCAACTCAGTGTGGTCACTATAGAGGCAGGCCTTGAACCTGGTTTGTGCCAGGAGCAAGGCAAGACAACAAGGAATAAAAGATTGTAGTAGTAAAAGATTATAGAATGCAGCAGCAAGAGAAACCCCTCCCTGCCCTCTAATTAACCCTCTGAGATACCTTTACAAATATGTACAAGGTCCTGGGTACAACTGTTCCAATGCATAATGAGGAACCTGAGCAAGCAATCTCAGATATGGAGTGACCAACCCATTAAAAAAACCCTTCAATAAGACCAACAATGACAAGTTATGATCATCGACGATTCCCTCTTTTTGTGGAAAGGGAGTCAAGACAACATTTTCTAACACTGGGTTGGGGTTTTTTGTTTGTTTGTGTGTGATGGGTTTGCTATTGATTTTCTCATTTTTCATTTGCTCTTCAAATTTCCTGATACTCTTTCCTAGTATAGCTATATACATACTTTTAATGGCTACTATGATGTACACTGGCTTTAAAATAAAGGTAGTTGAATGAAAATAATGATTTAATATATTTTTCCTTTTCAACGAATTTTCAACGAATCAAAGAACTAAGAAAACCAAATAAAACCAACCACATCAACTTGCAATGTAAAGTCTTCTAGGTACATTTTACAAGATAACAACCACATTATAATGTTTCTGATTTTCCATCACTGTGACTGGTTTTTTTTTTCCTCACATACAGTTACCTATTTTATCATGACTTATTAAAGAGTCTATTAAAAAATAGAATAGACATATAACTCAAACAGTTGTTTTCCTAACTTCAGTGTATTCTACCTGAATCCATTGGCTAGTTTTTAATTCTGAGCATTTTCTAGCTATAGCCTTCATTTTTATTGTAGTGAATAATATCTTATAATAAGCATACAGCAATTATGTTTAAGGTTTTCTGTATACTTTCTTTAACTTTGACAGTAAATCTTGTGTAATCCTAGGCAAAATAGTTGAAATTCCTATTTCAGTTACTAGAGAGATTGCAGGGAAGACTCAAGAACCATGAATATAAATGCTGATAATGCCCAAAGGTCTTGTAGCTATTGTATGTGAATAGGCTTCCATTTCGTATTTTGACTTCATGAAGGCATCAACTTGTGGATGGCCAAATTTCAGAGCATTAAGAGGTTTATTTCAAAGGCAAATTCCAACAGTACAATCTTTTACAGAAAATACTGTGAATTTCTGTTTCACAGATTTGACAGCAGCCCTGTCCAGGCTGGTGCTTGTCTGCACAGTTTGGCCTGTTCATTCACTCACAGACAAGAACTCTGAAGGAATAAGATCTCTGATTTGGTTACTTTAAGTGTGATATATTAAGTTTGCTGCTGATCAGCAGCCTTTTCTAGGTTGACATACAATGATCAGTATTTTCTAGCATCTTATAATGATCCAGATTTCACTATCTGTAAGTTAATGGTGAAGAAAAAACAACAATACTTTATAAGTAGGTAATGACTTGTTATCTGCAGGAAAACGCCTAAGAAGGTTACACTGAAACAAAAATATGAAGGCCCAAAAGATGAGTACAAACATATTCTGAAGTGAAAAACTAAATTAATGAATTTCTAAGTGTTATTTTATTTTTCTATAAAATCCTTATGAACAGAGAGCATGGATTCCACAGTGAATATAGATAAAAAGATGAAAATAAACTTATGGTATCTATACAGAAGATTTTTAAAATTCTTTTCCTCATTTCAGCATTTTTCTATCAGAGTGACCAATTAGTCACTCTATATTAGTCTTAATTTTATCCATTACTTAAAGAATATAATTGTATGAACAACTCCTGTAAGACAATAATGAAGAGAATATCTGTTTATCTTCTGCTCCTCCTCCTCCTTGGTGTACAATACCACTCTTCATCAGAGCAGAAGGTACAGGAAGATCCTCCCAGTCCTGAATCATTATTGACAACATTTCCATACACAGGCTACCTAAATTGTAATTAAAAAGAAAGTAATTTTAGGGGAATATAATTAATAAAATGAAGATAAGAACATAAAATGGAGAGCAACACGCAAATGTCATTGAATGGAGACTGAGAAGAGACATACGAGAACACCAGAGTAGAACTGGTAATATAGGGAAAAGGAGAGAAATTGAAAAATAGGAAAAAAATCCTGGAAACAACTCAACCTCAAGTTATACAACCTCATGTTTTGTGTATCAAGTATAAAAGTAGGGGCTGATTTGAGAAATTCTTCAACTGTTTCTGTGTATCAAGTGAGATGGTTGAATTTTTAGAATGATTTAACATAAGCATTTAAATTTTTTTTCTTCATTATATTTCCACATCAATAAGTGGAAACTCAAGTATTTCAAATACTTTTATCCTATTGCAAGGGATGGATATGAAAACCTGTTCCATTTTTCCACATCTGTTTTTACAGATTAGAATACAATTAGCTTGTTTTTCCCCTAGTACTTCTATTAATTAAATGCACTACACTATGAATTTTTCTTTCTCAGTTTCCTCTTGCTCTATTTCATTCACAAATGACCAAACTGAAAAATCTCAGAACTTTTCTTTCCTTATCTTCATTCTCATGAAAATTGCTCCAGAACTTCTAAATTTCCTTACTTCCTTCCTTACTTTCCTTTCCTTCTTTCCTTACTAAAGTCTTATATTGAAATTTTAGCCATATGTTAACAATAATTTCAGTTTAAAATTAGAATCTTTCACAGATTAGGACAGAGAGGTCTACAACATTTCTTGTTTTAAAGAGCACAGTGAGAAATAATGTTATTGACTCTCTTCTAAGGTAGATGCACTAGGCAGATACAAAAAATTGCTTTCAGGAAGCTCCCATATCCAGTACTTACATAGATGTCTTAAAATGTCCATAGTGAAGATTTAGGGGCATTTTTGATGTCTCACAATATTCCAAACATCTTCACAGATCTGAAAAATATGAAGCAGGTTTAAGGGAATCACATACAGTAATGAAGGATTAACTGAAGAGTAGCTGGGGTACATGAAAGCACCCATCAGTACACATCTATCTGTGGGAATTAAAGTGAATCCAAGGAATCTAGATAACTACTTCAGATTGGACCCTAAACTCTTCAGAAATTAAGAAAATTAGATTTATTATGTTCTTTTGGGTGTCTATAATGATGCCTTGACATGTGAACCAAATCTAAGTTATCATTATCACAAATAGAAATTTAAGGTTTCAGTGATGCCGTTTAGGACATTTAGAATATCTTAATTGACTTTAAGTTGCTACAGCAGTGAAATTTAGATCTCTCATGGGTTTTGTGTCATCTTTCTTAGTCCCTTAGAGAGAAGTACGGCATCACAGGGCACCTCAATAACATTTCACACTGATTCACATATTCCATGTTTCAGGCATTTTTCAGGCTACAAAATATAATTGATGTCCTAAGATTATGTCATGATCTTTGTCAAACCACTTTTGAAGCAATTGTTGAGGCAACTTTAACAACCACCCTAACAGCTTTTGATGAGTTGTTTTTTGAATAGATTTCATTACAGTATTCGTTTTTGCCTCATTTTCCATTAAAAGAAAGTGACCTAGTTAATTGCCTGTAGCCCAGTGATAAGCATCATAATAAAGGCATATCTGCAAAGATTTTTAATGATTTATTATTAGCACTACAATCTGAATTACATGCATTCTAATAATATCTATTATTTACATAATATGTTTAAAGCCTTACCTTATTGGTAAGTAATATGAGTTAAAGAATACTGAAAACTCTTATCCTGCAGATATGCATGCTGGTTTCAGCCATTTCAGCCACTTAACTAATATAATAGCTCACTGATGTGTTAGGCAGGGAAAGGTGAGGCAGGCAGGGCAATTGCCTCATGGATTCACCTGTAGCACCAAAGGAAGAAGAGCAGGGCAGGGTTGGTGCTAATAACCAGGGTCAGCAGAGAATCCTGTCATCACTGGGCAGTGATGGTGAAAAGGCAGGTCAGCCCCAACAAGGTGCTAGGTCTTGCAAAGCATATCTACAGGACAGGACTCCCCAGGCCAGGAGTCAGTTTGTGGTCCTGATCTTAAGGAGTCAGTGGGTAAAAGCCCTATGTGAGCCTTCTCATGGCTCTTCTCCCAGCAGAGTGGTTTAGTTGCACCATATCAGAGATGACCTTGAACACCATTGCAAAACATTATGGACAGCTGCTAGAAAGCAGCTCTACAGAGAAGAACCAGCAGCGTGTCCTTACAGCCAAGAATCCAAGTGACATCCTGGGGGACATTAGGAAGAGCATTGCCAGCAGGTCAAGGGAGGTGATTCTATCCCTTTACTCAGCCCTGGTGAGACAACATCTGGAGTGATGTGTCCAGTTCTGGGCTCCTCAGTAAAAGAGAGACATGGAGCTTCTGGAGTGGGTCCAGTGGAGGGCAACAAAGTTCATTAATGGTCTGGAGCATCTCTCTAAAGTATGAGAGATTTGGGCCTGTTCAGCCTCAAGAATAGATGACTGAGATGGAACCGCATCAATGTCTATCAAGATCTGAAAGGAGGAAGTCCAGATGATGGAGCCAGGCTCTTCTCAGCAGAGCCAAGCAATAGGGTAAGGGTCAATAGGCAGAAAATGATGCCCAGGAAGTTCCACCTAAATATGAGGAAGAACTTCTTTATTGTGCAGGTGAACACTGGAACAGATTTTCCAGAGAGGTTGTGGAGTCTCCCTCACAGGACATAGTTGAGAACCATCTGGACAAAATCCTGTGACGTGCTCTAGGATAACTCTGCTTGAGCAGGGAGGTTGGACCAGATGATCCACTGTTTTTCCTTCCAACCTGACCCATGCTGCAATTTTGTGATACAAACAAGATGACATCAAAAGCTTTTGTATTCTAATATTGACACAGAAAAATCATAATTTTACAAATTATCATATCTGAACATTTTTGCTTTTAAATCTCTTCCCTTTTGCCACTGATTACATTAATGTTACAAACCGTTAAAATTTTTCTCTATGGTCACAATCAAACTAAGCCACAATAGCTATGGAAGAGAGACAAAAGACTACAGATTCTCTGGGTTTTTTTCTTTATACACATCAGCAACCTGGCAGAGTACGCTGCAATATCTCCATATCTTGTACGCAAACCCCCCTTTTTTTTTAAATAAGGGAATAGGAGAGAAAAGGAGAAGAGATGAAAGAAGGCTTGACACATGCATGGTTTAGGAACAATTTCAGTTTATATGTACATTGAAATGAAGGTCTTATATCATCAATTAATAATTACATTCAGTCTAGGCTTATACTCCATAGTGATTGACAGTTTTGGCTGCAGTTACTTGCCATCTGTTACCCTCCCCTCTCAATTTTTTTCTACTTTTTTGTTAACTTTTGTTTCCTTCATCCATTCCAGATGTTCCTCCATCCTCAGTGTTTTTCTTCATTCTCCTTTGGTGTTTGAAATACTCTTTCTAAGATGGTGATCACTTAGTCTCCCTGACTTGTTTCCAATATATTATCCAAAAGTCATTTGAAATTATTCCCTTTGTAAAGAAAATGATGCAAGATTATTATATTGTCCACTGGATAAGCAGATAAATATCTTTACATGTCTTTTCCTTATGAGGAGAAGCACTGTGCCTTACTCTGACATTGAATTTTCTTTTTATTTTTTTAATTTTACTACAGAAATATCTCTGAAATTTGGAACTTTTGTCTTCAGAGTGAAGATAACCTGTTGTGGAGGATATGTTACTGTAATTGTTGTGAGGTATGTAACTAATATAATTGCAGTAGTAGCAATAATTCTTTGATGAATGTTTAGCTTTACTGTGTGTATGTTATGAATAATAGATTATGTCTTNATATATACACCAAACTATATATGGCCTAGCCTTGTGATGGTATAAACCACAGTATTTCCAGATTAAGCTCCTGTTGAACACAGATAAATATAAGTATTTATGTTTAATTTATATCCTTAATTTCTCACAATGGCATCTCAATAGTTTCACATCAGTTCCTACTTATTACCATGTCATTTGCAGAAAAACTGTGTCAGAAAATATATTACTACAGAAAATCTAGGTAAAATTGCAAAATTCAAGAAGTTATTCCTTCAGGATAATCAAACATACACACAGATCAGTTTTATTCAAACATGCCAGAAAAATGAATCTCTCTCTGCCATGAATCTTAAATGCCTAGTAAGATAGGATTATGCTTTTTCTTGTATGAGCGATCCTGAATATTTAAAGGATACAGCAGATTATAGAAACTCTCTTACTGAAAACCAGTACATGTGATGTCACGTGAGATCTCTGCTGTAACCTGCTCCACTCCTCTCATTTGCAATGTCAATGTTCTTTTACTTTTAGAAGTATCAATATTCTTCCAGGACTGTAGTCCTGCCTTAACTAAAGGGATTTTTTTTCCCCAATTCTGTTCTAACATAGACTTAAGATAACTGAAATTTTGTTCCTTTCTGGAGACATTTACATTCAGGGCTACAGAGTACCTACCCTAACCTGGAACATCTGGTTACGACAGTAACATAGTTTCTCAAAACATTCACAAATAAAAAGTGAGAAAATTCACTTGAGTGTTGAATTGTTGATAGGGTTAGGGGCTTTTGGTTATTTTGGTTTTGTTTTTATATTTTTTCCCTTAGTAAAACATATCAGCATTTTAATAAAGCTACATTTTAATAAAGAAGGAATTAATTGCATGACATGTAGCTGTTTGTTTTAAGTGAAATAAACAAACTCTCCATCAGAACATATCTACCAATCAGCTATCATACCACAAAATCATAATATCACCATGGTATTTATTGTTTTGTGCTTACATTCTCTCATATTCCTAATCCTACTTCAATATTATGTAGGGCTAAAATATCCACTGACCTGGACAGAAACAATGTCAGGTTACCACATACATTTTCTGTGGCTAATATGCAAAACACTGTGATGAAATTATCTGTAAGTAATGATTTATATAGAGGTTATTCTTTTGATATTGCAGAGTCCTTCAAACATCAGTGTTGGATAAGTTAAGCAGCATTCTTGTTTCACCCAGACACAGAAAAAAAGATTAATATTATAAAGAAGGTGTCTAATAGCAATTTACTGTACATCATTCCTAACACATTTCACAGTTGTAACCTTGAGATATGACACTTGATGCACTGTCAGATGCCACAGTGAGGAAAAGGATTCCTCACAGCAAGCCTCAGGCTACTTATTGGTAATTGGTTTCATGAACATTTACAAAGTGATGAAATATTTTTTCCTATTTATATTTGAAATGTCTATCTCAGAAACCATATTGATCCACTAGGTAGAATACAGTCATGTCAAGTGTTTCATTTATTTCTGGAAAATTCATCATCATCATCATATTCTAACTACTGTCTACAAAATCTTACTTATGGGCAAAGGAGAAGCATACTTTATGTGCAACTAAAGCCAAAAAATTAGAGTTAATATCAGTGAAATCTGAAGAGTCTCATAAAAATTAGTTCAAATCTAGTCAGGAAAAAAATTTAAAAAGCACAGAATTGCAGGTAAAATTATTAGATACACAAATTATTTTCTACCCATCCCAGTGTTATGCTCTCCTTTCCACTGCCTTGAAGGGTCATAGAATTAGTGGTTAGCTTGGTGGTAGTGAGTATCATGAAGTCATCAGCACTTGGAGCTTTTGCCAAAAGAAATATGATGGTTGTATTACTAGTTTTGTGTAGTGTACATCTCAACATTACACATTAATTCATAAAATATGGTGCCATGGGGTTTTTTTGTACTTGTTCCACCTAAGTTTTGTCCTTCTCCAAGTTTGCATTTTTGTAACTGACCACAGATCAGTTGTTTATATCTCCACTGCCAACCATGTGCTAACCTTATGCCTTATCCTTGCTCACATGTATGGAGATATGTCTCATTGTCCTTTATGCTGCTTCCTTTGTTTTTCAAGGCCTCTGCTGTCCTACCAGGCCTGTACTTCTTTACATTGCACCATTATGCTGGAATCATTAATATCTCATTCTCATATCTTATATCTCATTATCTCGTTCTTCACAAAATAATTACTTGTTACTGATGTGCATATAAAACTATGGTTGTACCATGCAAAGATTAAAATTATCTTTTAGGTACTTTTTAAAGGACTTATATATATATTTTTTTAATATTACAATGACAAAGACATTGATGAGGTATTCTCTGTTAATTCGTCAGTCCTTTAAATGATGTTCTTCAATTTGATTATATCAGCTCTCTACCATGTTTATTTCTGTTATTACTGTGTTAAGTTCTGTATACATGACTTATTTTGACAGCTTATTATTATTTCTTCTTCTAATTATTATTTCTTGAGATGAAATAAAAAAGTAATATAGAAAAATCTTTTAATCAAAATAAATATCCTTTGAGGTTATGATCAATGGACTTGTTTAAAATGAGGTATCTATGTACCCTTTTATGTTGTTTGGGTACCTTCATCATTGTGCCTTGGACTGTGGTGCAACGGATTATGACTAAGATTCGCTAATCAATCATGTTAAGGTAGATAATGAAAATATTTTCCTTTCTTACCTACACCTTTATCCTTCTCCCAGATTTTATTTTATTAGGTTACTCTACTGAACAAGTAAGCATGAATTTAAACAGTATTTGATGTACTAAAGGTTAGATGAAATTGAAAACAAGACATGTTAATAACCCAAATTTAAATTTTTTGCAAGTTAGGAACAGTAACTATTATGGTCATGTTTTCTTGAGAAAGAGGAAGCAGTGCATTAGAAGATCTTGGGATGCACTGGTGTACATATTAACTTTGTCAGCTTAATGAAGTTAATTTGCCTTATAGGTCACATTCCTTATTCTTCTTCATCTGCAAAAATAGTCATAATTTCCACTAACATAGGAAGCTGAATATGTGGTTAATCATATAAGCTGTTCTCACAGAAGAAAATGCCTGGCTATGCTAATACTTATACACAAACATATCTATTTGTTTATTCTCTAAATAATTAATGCACCTGTGTCTGTGCATGGTACACTTGAAAGCACTTTTATTTCTCTTTAGCAGGCAAAGTATGATCTCAAACAGAGCAGAATATGTGACACTATAGTTCAATTTTTTTCAATGTACTCATTTTTAAAGTTAAGAAACCTCACTCAAAGCTCAAGAGCTAAAAAAATTATTTTCCAATAGTTCTCTATATAACCCACGTCATCATTTAGATGCTGATTGCTTAGCCACATTGATTTTCTTTCTCAGAATGTCATGAGACCCAGCAGTTTTACTACTCTACAGGTGAGGATGTTGCAGGTTTTCTATTTTAATCTTATCAATAAAACAGTGTTGTAAAGATATAATATTCAAAATACTATTTATATTTTTCCTATTCAAATCCAAAATAAATGTAAAAACCTGCTAATTTTTAAAATATGTCATATATAAATTTATGAGGCTATTAATAAATTAGAGGTTTTAGGAAGTGGTAATAAAGCCACATATTTTTACATGTATATTTAATAACCACATTTTATGCAAAAATAGTATTAATCTGTTTTAACACATAGAATTAAGCTATTTTTTCTTCTGCATAGCAAATTGAGAAGAATTAGCAGGTCTATGATTTGATGCAGATCTCAAGTGGACAGAACTGTCTCTTTAAAGTCTTTCTCTTTTTCTGGATTGGGATCATACTAAATCCCAGCTTTTCTGATGCAGATGCATTGGTATGCCCATTTTAAAGCAAAGATGGCAAGTAATGTATTAAAAATAGTTCTGTTCCTTTTAAGGCTACTATCAAGCCCAACTTTTGCAGATCAGCAGATGACACAACACAGACAGATGGTTAGAACATGAAGCAGTAAGTATTCTTTGGTTAAACGTTTGTGTGTTTGTTCCTATACTTCGATGAAGATAGTATTGACACTAACTCTAGAAGACTTAAAACATCAAAGATATGTTTGAATTACAGTGAAAATAGACACATCATCTGAAATGTAAAGTTACTTTAAGAGTTTTTTATCAAGTTATTTAGTAGTAGTCTGTTCTTGTCAAAAATTTACTACACCCTTTTATATAAATACTTAATGCTGTTGAATATATAATCTAAATGTTAACTGTGAATAGGCTCAAAACACATAGCAACTTAACTCAACCTTTAAAAAATCAAAAGACATTTATAAGATAAAAGAACAGATTAACAAAACAAAAATAACACTGCTTTTTCTGACATGAGCCTCATGATCTTGCTGAGAAGTTTATATCAAGCGCATGTGAGGCATAGATTGAATTATAAGGAAATGTAGTTCTGCTACTAGAAAGACTTCAGGACACATCTATTCTGGGACAGATAATTTGGAGTAAGTTGTCTCCCCTCCTAGAAACCTAGGACTTGTAGAAATGAAACGTGCTCTAAAACCTCCGTAATGAAAACTGAAAATGCTATGATGGAGTTATACTATTTTTTATAAACCCTTTTAATCTCTAACTGTGCTATTTTGTTGCCTAAGGCTATCTTAAATTACTTCTTTTTAATTGGTTAGAATAGTTGATGTAATTTTCTAAATGGCAGATCTAGGAACAAATAATGCTTTTGATTCACTATTTATCTTCATGATAATGGACAGACATTAGTAAGAAAGACTATTACTTGTATTCAGCAAATATCTGCTTTCATTTTTATTCCTTGCAGGAAGATAAATCCAGTATTTAGACAGTTGTACTCCTCTTATGGCTTTTATTTGCTCTGGGGACCAGAAGAGGAGGTTGTAATTATCTGCCATTAAGGTCCTTCTGTTTTGCAGTATTTGCAGGTAGAAATGAAATTTGTTGTGTTTGTTTGGGGTTTCTGTTTAGTATTTTTTACCCCTTGCAGCTTGGTATTTTGCAAAATATTTATAAAGCTTCCTGTGTTTTGAGTCTGTTCACATGACCTGTAAAAGACAATAAAGTATTCTACAGGAAATTAAATCACAAATAATTCCATTAAAACAAGCATTACATTTGAAAGGAAATTCTGAAAAAATCAGAGTGTCTCATGGAAACCATAATCTTGATGAGAAAAACCCTACAAATTACCTTCAGAAATCTAAAAGTCAAATGTGCAGATTTGATGCAGTCACTCTAGATTTTTTATTTTTGTAGTCAAAAGAAGAAGCCCCCACAGAACTACTCTCATTAAAGAAATACAAGTCCATTGGCTATAAAGCTCTCAGGGAATATAAAGCAAACACCTATATCTTGCATACATCTAAAATTGAGTCAAATTTTGTTTATTTGTGGTGTTTAAATTATTTTCAAAACTGTAAGCAGCGCCTATGAAAGATGAAGTTAGGATTTTATCATCAGAACAAAGAATTTGAGAACTGGAACCCAAGATAAGGCCTGGGGTTTTTTTAATCTCATATGAGACTTCTTCAGCATGAGTTAAGAGGGAAACATCTTGAGGATAAAGGCGTGTATTTTCAGGTTAATAAGGTGCATGATTTGTTGAAACCTTGATATTTCAAGTGATTTTTCCTTTCTAAATTAGAAAGTTACCAATCTGCTACACAGCTTTTTAAGTTCAACAGCTTTGTTTCTTCAGCAAAACTTGTGTGTCTTCAGCAAGCAGAATCATAGTAAATCAGATTAGTGTTAATGAGCAGATTTATGATCTTAGAAAAAGGATATGTAGTTTATACTGAGATGAGCACCCATCCTAGCTTCTACCATGTGTTCAAGAGAATGTGCAAGAAATCACTAAAACAGATGTATTGTAGCAAGATATCATATTTTACATGCTCTACAAAGGAGAATGAGCTTGGGAATGTTCTTCTGAGTAGATGTAGACATAAATATACTTAATGTTTGGGGGTTTTCCTTTAAGAATGTTGTTTTTCATAAATCACAGTCTTTGTACAATCATGTTTTTGATCAAAAATTAGCTGAACTCCTGTGAGCACAAGAAAGAGATGAACAAAATGTAAAAATTATGTGAGTGTGAAAACTCAAAAGTGCTGCACTTAAGTGGCTGAAAGCGTTTCATTAGTGCAAGCTAAAGAGATATCTATTTTTCCTTCCTCGGATATTGTATTTTTATTTATATGTTAAGGTTTCACCTTACAGTAGAGAGTTGGGGTTATTTATTAAGAAATAGGTGTACTATGGCCTCACTTGCACAAAAAACAACCCTGTAATGCAGCCCTAAACTGAAGACTCTTTCTTAATAGAAGAAGTATTATTCCTCATTGTGTCTGATATCTGTCATAAACAGAGTTCAAGAAATTGAGTGTGATCAAGTAATATTGCATTGAAGTGAGATTTTGGAGCAAAACAAGTGGTCAAGCAGTTTTGTGAAAACTAGTTTAATAAAATTCAAAATTCAGCCTTTTTTGCGAATCTCAGTTTTTAGTATTTATTATATAAGATATATAGATCATGTGTGTTCATATATATATTATTATTATTACTACTACTATTAGTAGTAGTATATGATGAGATATTTAGAGGTAAACTGGAATCACTTTTACAGACTCTTCAAATTTATACAAACCTTCTATTTCAAAACTATTTGAAATCCATCTATTTTAAGTAGATAAATCTTTAGAGAAGAGTATTTCTGAATGTCTTCCAACCGAGCTGTTAAACCAAGAAAATGTTTACATGACATTTACATAATGCAAACCTCAATGACATTTTTCAGATTATGTTTCAATCCCCACATCAGAAAATTGAGCCAACAGAGGTTTTTGCGTACTGTATTATTCCAGGAAGTTTTGTGGGGTTTTTGTGGTTTTGTTGTTGTGGTGGTGATGGTGGGTTTTTGTTGTTATTTTTGTTTTGTTTTTGGGGTTGTTTGTTTGTTTGTTTGTTTCTCTGAAAGAGAAGTTAATTTCTAGCTCTTGTAATTCAAAAGGAAATATTCTGAATAAAAAGTAAGCAGAAATCATGCTGTTTGAAACAGCTAACAACCTTAAGCCAGCCTTGATTAAAAGTGAGTATTTTAACAAAGAATTAGCACCTTTATTTTTTCAGATTTATTTTAAATCACTGGTACACAGAATTTGAGTCCCAGTTAAACACAAGAGCCATAAAAATAGTGCTAGGGTTTTTTTCTCCATTATTTTTCCTTTGCAAAAATGGATTTACTTTAATTCCACACTGCAAGATACTTCAACCTTTGTACTTCTTAAAATCAAGGGTAAGGAACAATTTCCTAACACATTTTGCTAAGAACCAGATTCATTGTATCTGCTTGTAGTTGCATTTCTAGTTCCCCAGAACCTCTTTATTTAGCTACCCTCCTTGTCATCAGTAGATTTTTTGAATATTTCTAAAAAATCCTAAATATCTGCAGCCAGTCTTTTCTCTCTACAGAACAGACAGGCTGTTCCATCAAATCTGTGGGGTTTTTTTTCTCAGCTCTAGCTACATGTTCATGTCAAAGGGTCAGATATGTATGTACAGACAAAGGAAATAAATCCCTGTGCTCCTCCATGAGATCTGCTGACTGATACATGGAACAAGCTTTCTGGTCTTCTCCTTGTAATATAAACCACAATGCTAGAGATTAAAGGATACTTCATAAAAACATATTTCATGATAGGTATATATTGGGTTTGTGTGGCAAGGGTNGGTGGAGGTGGTGCACTACAAGAGTGACTTCTGTAAGAAGTTGCTTGAAACTTCCACCATGCCAGACAGAGCCAATGCCAGCTGCCTCCAAGATGGATCTGCTGCTGGCCAAGCCAAGCCCATCAGCAGCAGCAGCAACAACAAAAGATTTAAGAAGGGAGAAAAGTTATTGTGCAAGAACAATTGCAGCTGGAGAGAAGAGTGAGAACATATGAGAGAAATACCCCTGCAGACATCCAGGCCAGTGAAGAAGGGAGGGAAGAGGTGCTCCAGATACAAGAGCACAGATGCAGCCTATGATAAAGCGCATGCTGAAGAGGGATGTTCCCCTGCCACAAACCACTGAGCTATAGAGAACCCGTGTTCCTTTGGACAGTGTCGTGTAAAATCAAACCAAAAAAAAGAAACTTTACATGGACACACAGAAATTATGGCTTAGGATCCTAGGGTCACGTATGTACATATGTACTATGGGAAATGTATGTACATATGTACTATGTTGTGTGAATGTGGACAGCTTTTTTGAGAAAGGGACAGCACTGAGCAGTATGAACCTGTCAATTCACTTAGTGTCCAGGAATGCCCAGGAATTAGATCTTCAGCCTGGGTTGTTTTTTTTTTGTTTTTTTTTTTTTTTTAAGAACTCTTATAAAAACCCTAGTATGAAAACTTTCATTGGTCTCTCAGAATATTCACAAGACATATAAATATTCCTGGGGTTTGGGGTTACATTTATAAAAGATTACCATAAAATATTGCTCCAAATAAGACTGTTGAACACTAAAATACTGTGTCAATATTAAGTATTTAACACAATTTTTCACTCTGCAAAGATAAGGACTACATAACCTGAGATTGCCATCCAGCTTATTATACAGCCTCTTCCCTGGTAGGTAGGATATGAACACCCAGAATACCCACAGTCTAAAGATAACTCCTTGATAACTTCTCTTTCTGACAGAGACAACTTTGATTATTGCAGTTATCCTTTTGATCAACAGGTACTTCCTCTAAAACATCTTTTATATCTTACAAAATTATTCCTGTCAGAATAGCAATTTAACCCAGAGCCATTATCACATGGTTTCAAAACAGTAACTAGAGATTATATTGTTTGCCATGAGCATATGACATTACTGTTTACTCAGTGGTTTTGCTGATGATTGAAGTTAGGGAAGTCAAAGCTGAATTACCAAATATTTTATCATGTTTTATGTGTGTGAATAAAACTATTGTTTTCCTACAGAATTTCTTCTAAGTCTTAAAACTAGACTATTTCCCTGAGTCTATCATGGCAGCATGATTACTAAGGTATTTGAGGAAAATGTATTTTATTTTAAGCATCTTATCTTCGTCTCTGCATGTACATATAGTATAACTTAATAAGTTAAATTTAAAAAAAATATATTACTGTCTTTAATAACAATGTACATTCCATTTAAAGGTCTGGAAAAGAACCAGTTGGGAATTACTTTGACTTGAAAAGATGTCATGTCCTTACAACATGAGAGTACAATATATGAATCCAATTGTTTAGATGCAATTTCAATAGCCAGTTTGCACTGAAACATTGTATGATTTATAAATAACAGGCTACAATATGTGTGTACTTACCATGTTAAACCTAGTTTCTCCAAAGGGACTTGCACATCTAAACAATAACATAGTCACTGAAGACAATAATGTTTAAAGACTGGATTCATTTTGCCTAGCCCTCACCCTACTTGGCATATTGTATGTAAGCTGACAAGCAGCTTTTAGGAGTTTACATCTTACCTCCCTCCTCCATATCACTTCTCACCACCACAATTCTGCTAAGATTTCCACTTTAAAGAAAATTATTAATTTAATCTGGATAATTTACTGTCATTTTATTTCTAGAGATAAGATGATGAACTGAAGCAGTAAAATTCAAAAATCTCTTTAACCTGGATTGTTAAAAATATCTTTTGACATTCAAAACTAAGATAGTATTTCACACCCTAAACAGCAATTCAGTTTTCTGAATAATAAACACACCTGGGATAAGAGCTGACATTTAAACCTGCCTAAAATTATCCTTGGTGCTTAATTGTATTTGTCTGTACACTGGAGAGCTGTACGTTATGAGGCAACTGGTACCTACTTTAAGCCTTTAAGTTTTGACTGTGATTCAGGGGTAGCCAACATTTTTATATGGGTTCAGATAGAAAACAAGCAAAAACTGACTCAAGGAAATGGTTAGAATAATTGATTAAAAGAGAAAATATTTAGACTATCTAGAAGATTTAGTGAACAGATTTAATTTTGACATTTTATCCAATGTTCCCTAATAAAAAAAATAGTAGCAAAAATGTACCTGCATTTCAAGGAAATAGCTATAAAATCAGTTTGTTCACCACAATAAAAACTATGAACTGTTAGCTTGAAATGATGTTTTGAAATTGGAGTGTTTTAGCTAGTTAGTTAAATGAGTATGTTCAAATACCCATGATTGTATGAATCACCTCTGGGAATTATGCCCACAAATGAATGGCTCACATGAAGAAATTTATGGCATGAATGTCAGCCTCAGTCACACTGTGCTGAGATGTGGATTTCAGAACACAGGGTAAGGCAAGAAGAGCAATCTTCTGACTGGTAGACTGCTAATATTGCATGTTACAGCATCTGAAGTGGAGTAGAATGTGGAGTCCATGTTACTGTTCTGTTCCATCATTAATTATCATTTAGTGGAATGAAGAATTCAGATATGCCAGTAACATCCCACTTCCACTCTCTAGCATATTTTTACAAAGACCTTGAATTTTTGTATTCCTTTTATGCTTAGGGTCCATTTCAACTGGAGAGTCAAAAAGCATATTCATCCCTGACAATCCACATTCTAGTAGTTAACTTTTTTTCTTAGCCTCGGGGAAATTCTTTTTCAAACTACTTAGTCTGAAACCTGCTTAAAGCCTAGATATTTGACCTCCAGAGTAAATATTCTGCAGGTAAGTAGGTTTAATGATCAAAAATCAGACAGGAACAATGCTTTTATTATGATTACATATGATCTCACTGAGAATAGTTCTGTTCATCAGTGACAGTATTAGATACTGTTCCTCAGTTCAGTTATTAGATACTGGAATACCTGTTCTCTGCAAACCAAGAGGCTACAAGTGAGACCAGTTTGCATTTTATTTTAAGCATCTTATCTTCGCAATAGAGGAAAAGCTGAATCTTCAATAACGTAAGTTCCTGTGTCCTGGATAACTTCATCAGAAAATATAAGTCACAAGCCAGCAGAATAGGTTTAGAGATAAAACCTAGATTTTTTTTTTTTTTTTTTTTTTTT
>VWZU01007022.1:402230-471748 GCA_013397095.1 Sterrhoptilus dennistouni | reverse complement strand
TTTTTTTCTCTTTCTTTCTTTTTTTTTGAGTTTGTATTCTGGACTCAGTTTCTAATTGGGACTCTGTCTTAACTGGGATTAGGTTTTAAATGGCTATGTCAAATTTCTTTGTAACTTTTTTTATCTGATGCTTTCAAAATCCAACCCTGTAACATAAAATGTCTTTCATTCTATAATCGAGAAAGAATGTTGAGAGTTGATTTCATCGTAGAAAAGTATTTACATCATATGTAAATTAGAAAAAAATCAGTAAATTATTTCAATTGAAAACAAAGTGGATTTTATTCTGTATTGTTATAAAGTTACTTTCGATCTCCCACTAAATGGGAATAAGAGATGTGAATGATATAAATATTTCTTTCTACATTTCCAGAATTTCAACAGTAGCATGCTAATGTTACTATTTACAAGAAAGTAATCTAATTTCCTCAAATATCTGCCTTTACACCTTGGTACAATTTATTAGCTTTTGGCTCTGTTTACAGTAAGCTTTCTGAAAGATGCTTCTGAGCTTCTGTTACTAAAGAGCAAAAGCTAGACTAGGTGATTAACCTTTCTCCACACCCTCTGAGTGAGGATGATGCTCTTTTCTTGCACTGTAATAATTTTATTGGGTACCAGTCATTACTTATGGCCAAAGAATGATGTTTAGATGCCATATGGTGATATTGTTACAGGATAGCTCTGCATGCAAAAATCAAAATCAATGATAACAGCTTGGAGTTGCCTTTATGTGGTGTTACTGGAATTGTCTACTGTTTTCCTATTTCTGTTTTACTCATTTCTTTTCTCGGAGAAACAAAATGTCTTCCTGAAACTTCTTTTTAACAAACTTAATGGAAAGCAAGCTCTATGTACCTATTCCCGTACACAGTAGGTTGTTAAGGGAGAAGAGGGATGCTTACCTGTAGTGGTGTGGTTTTGGTCTTATCAGTTTTATGTATGTATTTGTTCCTTGTTTTATATTGTTTTTTATAAGTCGTATGGTTTGCCCCATGTCACCCATGTTCAACCCTTCTTGATTTTACCCCAACCCCAGTTATGTGTCAATCATAAGTTATACAGCCCCTGGGTCTTGTCTGTCACTTTGGGGTCTCTCCCAAAAGTCTGCAAAGTTCCAGTAAGGGGCCTGAGCGATTGGACAAGACTTCCGCTGTCTCCCCATCCGAGTTATTGATTTGTTACAATGTATGTCATTTACATTTGTCCCCTGTTAAACTCATCCCCGAGTTCCTCCCCCCAATGAGAGATGTTACTTGGGGCAGTTTCCCGCCCTTTTCCCACTGCTTCTGCCAAGGAGTCACTTTTGCTTAGGGGTGTGTGCTGAGGTAGATACCCTGAACTGAGGTTATCCCCACTGGGAGATGAATAAAGCCAGCAGGTAACCCTGAGCAGACTCCCTCTTTCTTTCCTGCTGTTGTCGCTTGACTCCTTCAGGCAAACCAGAACCCAAGGGATCGGTGAGATTCGTCCTGCTACCAACCCATGACCTTTACTGTCAAGGTGTCAGGGCTGGCCGAGGCAGCCTCTACACGACACCTCTACACTTACCATAGTTTAATCTAAGCAGGTGATAAGAAAGCCTGCACGAAAAGGTATGTTACTGTGAGAAGCTACAATAAAAAGTTTTGATCTTGTATTAAACTCTGTCATTGCATTTGTGTCTTCTTTCTAAGTGGCTCCTTGGCTTAGTGAATTGTCTTGCACTAGTTTACTGACCAAAGACAAAGTATCAGAAATAAGTTAGAACAGCAGTATGACACACTGGATCTTAAAGTCATACAAATTTAAAATAAATAGCTCAACATTTTTTATAGCAATAGTCTGCAAGGATTTATACAGATGGAACTATGAATAGTTTCCATATAATTTTATTAAAATAAAAGAAACCCTACTTCTATGAAGTAATATCTCCCATCAAGTATTAATGCATATGAATAAGATCCCACTGAGTCTTCTCTTTTCCAGACTGAGTTGTTCCACCCCATCAGAATCCCCTCATATAAAAGATACTCCAGACCCTTTACCATCTTCAGATGCTGGACTTGCTCTCTACTATGTCCATGTCTCTGTTGTACTATGGAACCTAAAACTGGATCATCTCCCTCCTGTCAACATTCTTATTGATGCACCCAATGAGACTGTTGATCTTGGCAGCGTAGGCATGTTGCTGGATCCTGGTCAGCTTGCTATCCAACAGGAACACTGGGTCCCCTCTGCACAGGTAATTTCCAGCCAGTTAGGCTCCAGGATGAACTTAGTACAGGACTTCGTATATCCCTTCATGAGGCTCCTATCTACCCAATTCTCTATTTTGCTGAGGTTTCTCTGAATGGTGGCGTATCCATCTGTTGTATCAACTACTCCTCCCACATTTGTATAATCTCTGAACTTTCTGAGGATGCTCTCTTGATCCATTTTTTAAGCCCTGGGGTGTACCACTGGTGATTGGGCTCCAGTGGGAATTGCACCAAACTTTTCAGTTCACATTGCTACCTATTTATATAATCCAATTTATTTATCTAACTTAACCCAGCTCACTTATTAAACTATTTGGTAATTACCATAAGATTCCTAATAAATACAATAAACTTTTTAGGGCACCCAAAGAAGTTATCTATGAAGGCATAATATGAATGAATCTGATATTATTATGGGGTACATATCTGATAACTTAAAAGGAAATATAAGGGAATAAAATAACTTCAGAGTTAGAAGAAGCCTTTTAGAATTACAGAAAGGCATTTTAGGAAAAAAAAAGCTTAAAAAGGTAGAAAATGATAGTCTGTGGTAAATTACAGTGGTAAAAGATGAGAATTATATAATCAATAAAATGTAAATGTCAAGTACAAGAACTTAAGGCCCAAAAACTTATTGGGCACTGTTAGGTTAGCAAAATATGATACTGATTTTTTTTTCTTATATACTCACATCTCTCTTCTTTTAAGAAACTTTTTTTTTCCAAGAGTTCCAATGAAAAGTGCTACTGTGCTCAGTAAATTATACCTGCATGGTAGATTTGTCACTAATTAGCCTATAAATGCAGAGAGAAATTTTTAGTTGAATACCCAGGGTGTGATTGTGCATATTTTTTCTTCTCTCAGCCAGAAAAACCCCTAAACTGAACTCAAAGCTGAGAGAAATTTGAAGATGGCTTATGCATATTTGAGATTCCAAATTAAAAAAAACAGAATAAAAATAATTCCTAAGAGACAGACATCAGTAACCCTGAGCAGCAGGGGAATGAGGTATTTTTTTAGGTGTATATTTCTAAAGGAACATGAGAAATATGATGGGATTGATGTAATCACTTCATTTCACTTCAAATAATATAATTGCTGCCAATCACTTCATTGGTCAATGATAGGGAAAGAGAAGCTGTGGTGTGATGATACCAAGGTTGAAACAGCTCTAAATCATGAAGTTTAGAGTATCACAGAATCACAGAATAAGCTGAGTTAGAAGGGACTCATCAATTTAAAATGTTGTCAATATATGAATTAGAGCTTTATAGCTCTCCAGACCCCTCTAGCTATATTGATCAGGCGTCCACTGATTTCACTGACAGCTTAGAATTTCATATGCTTCATGCACAAAACTACAATGAAGTAAATATGTGTCAGCTGAGATCAGGACTTAAATGGCCAGTAGAAGAATGGCTAAAAGAACTTTGAGACTACTGTGGTGTCAACAGCTGGGTAGCACAGTTAAAAGAAAACAAAACAAAAAAAAAATCCCAGAAGTTTTACTGATTTTGTGAGATTGATTTTGTGAGAATCATTTTCTTGATTCCCTTCTACCAAGAGTTGTTTGTTTGTTTTATTTAAAGAAGTGGGTTTTTTTTCTGATAGATGCATGAAGAGTCTGCAAATGCAGCTCTGCCTTCTGCAGTTGAGCAGTTTTTTGAGCCATCCAGAATCAGGCTGATGTGAACTGACAGTACTTACACCCAGGTGTCATTGTCTAGCATGCCTCTTGACAAAAAAATATGGCTCAACAGATCTTACTTTTCTGTTTCACCTCCCCGTGCAGTTTTCCTTCACTTAACAGGATATGTTAAAGGGCTATCTTTTTAGTATGCAAAAAAATTCATGTTAATTAAATCCTCCTGTCTGCCCACAGATTCTCATGATTTCTACACACAGACTCATTTGTTATCCACAGATGCTTCCATTCCTTCTGTAACTTTCTCTATGAGGCTCTTCACTATAGTACAGTTTTGAAAATACATGGGAATTCTTTTTGGTTTTTTGTCTAATACAATCTTTTTCTACATGATGGAATAAAGGGTTCAGAAACAGTTGATTAACTGATAAATCTGGAAAATTAAGATCTTACTATATGACTGAAAAACTTCAAATAACTTCACTGTCAATAAATATAAAGCAGAACCCCACCTAAATTTTATTTCTAATAAGAACCAGAAATTACATGTAAGGCTTGAATAGTTCATAAGTATGTTTTGATTTGTTTTTTAATTTCAGATTTATGAATTCAGACTGTATGTGCTGCATCAACAGGTGATAAACAGCAACAAATACTGGATAAGAGGCCCTTGATATTATACAAAATAACTCATTCTGCTGCTTCTGGTGAACAAATTAGGAACCTAAAAAATGACAAAGAAAGTACTTTTATATACTGGCCATGAAGTGCACAGCAGTAAAACAACACAGTTTTGTACAATGCAGAAGAGAAGGAAACAGTTTAGTAGAAGAATGTTTCCCTGGGTGGAGCATGAATTTTATGTTTGGATGACCAGTCTTTAAATCCGTATTCTCTTTATTTAATACATTGCATAAAATTGTTCTGAAGATTATACCAAACTGGGGAAAAAATAAAAAAAAGAAAAATTGTGTTGTACTGATACAAAATCAGTAAGAAAATCTACAGTTGAACATATGGAGGTGATGTACAGCCATCAAGGGAGGCATGAGACAGTACTGACATAAAAATACTACAGAGTAATCCTGTTAATGCCTAAGGTCCTTCTACTCTTTGAGCCTGTAGAGCATAATAAAAAGAGCAACATACCCTACGTGCACTTCTGACACTAAAGGAGCATGAGATACAGGCTGTGGTCAGTCAGTGGAGAAGGGCAGAAATGGGCTGCATTCATGCGATTGATGACAATAACGCGACAAGAACCAGCAGAGAGGTAGAAAGACCTGAACTGTCAGTGACAATAACTATGCAGAGCTGAAATTCCTAAATATTTTGTGACATGTTACCAACAATGTAACAAAGTATAGCAAACAAGTACACACTATCAGAGACCATCAGAGACCTAATAGTCGAGACAGTAATAGAATGGCTCAGGGATGCACGTTTTGATCACACCAAATGAAGCCAAAGCAGAGATCTGTGACACCTTGAGCCCCAGCTGTCAGTGACAACCCTATGGCAGCAATTTCATGCTGCCCTGTACGCACACCTCCTTTACAATATAAATTATATAATTTTTAAATATTAAGTACTGTATGTGCAGTGATGACAGGATGACATAAAAAAGATGGAGCCAGATATGACAGTAGGTGAAGACACGTAAAAGAAACATAAATTCTGATTAAAATAGGGAACAAAAATTGCCACAAATATCAACAAAAACTAGAACAAGTTACCCAAGGAATTTGCTTAATGTCTGCCCTTGGAAGTAGTCAAGACTTGACTGGACAAAGCCTTGGGTAATCTTAGCCAAATATTCTCTGAATATCCCTCCCAAAATATTTTTTTTATCGTTCTAATATGAAATATTCCAGATTTCTCTGTGGTAATGCTTTTGTGGCTGTGATGATTAGAGCACTTAATAAAACAAGTTTTGTAGAAATACATAACGTCTCTTGGCAGAAGGGGGAAGTATACAAGCCTTGGAAAATGCAGAATTTCTTAAATTTTGGGTTAATACACATTTTGGATGATTCATAAGTATTTTAATTAGTTTTAATGGTTAGGTATTCGCACTGCATGTCCATAACTCATCATTGCCCAATGGTACATCACTGAGGTGGTGAATTAACCAGGTTCCAGCATTCATGGAAGTTAAAGAATTTCATGGCACCACTTCAATGTTTTTCTCCTCAGGTCTTGTTCTTCATGCTAGACAATGTTTGTAAAAATGAATGCATTATATATTTGGTTCAGAATTTACGTACCAAATCCATTTGGTTTACCAGTGTTGTCTCTTTCTGTCCTTGTCCCTCCATTTTAACACAGAAAATCAGGAGTTGCCTGTAAAAGATAAAATACTATATATAAAAAATATGGATGCATTGAAAGTAACTAGAAATATACAAACAATAGATTTTTTTACAAACAGGAGTCCAGAGATTTTCTTCCCTTTCATGCTAGTGGGAAAAGAAAGTTAGAAAGCAGAACAGACTTCCAACAGTTTATTTAAATAAACACATACCACAGAAAGATACACTTTATTTTGATTACTGTGAAGAGATAATAATTTTCCTGCCTTCTTTTTCATGACCTTTGTATTCATGTTAGATGTCATTTTGCCGAGCTTGGACAAATCTTTCAAATAAAAAATATACATTACTTACAATTTATGTTCTCTTTCTCCTTTTGTGATTTTCCATTGCTATTAAGATTGCTTTCCTGCAGATTCAGCTATTTCGATTAGCTTGTTGTTCCATAGGTTCTTTGCCATGCATTTGTGGACATTTTTATTTATGCAGTACATCTTTTTCTTTTTAAATTTAGTTTCATATTTTATCTTTTATGATATATTAAATCTTTCTAGTCATATATATTAAAACATATTTCATTCTTTCCCCTATGCTGATAAGATGCTGACGTCAAGCACAATTATATGAAAATTTCTGCAAACATAAAAATTAAGGAATATTTCTTTTTGGTCCAGATTTAACATCTGGATCTGTCCTATTAAAATGTTCAAATCGTGATTTGTATTTCATGTTCATCAATTCAGAACTGAAGGAGTTTCTGTCTTCTTCATGTTTTTTCTATCAAGTATTGATGCACATGAAAAAGATCTCACTGAGCCTTCTCTTCTCTAAGCTGAGTTCTACCTCACTCCACTCATGAAAGATGCTCTAGACACTCAAACGTCTCCCTGTGAGTAACAATGACCTTTGCTGGACATGGTCATAATTCAATGTGTCCATGTTCCTCTTGAACAGTGGAACCTAAATTTGAACCCAATACTCCAGATGGGCCCTCTCAAGAAAAGAGAAAAGAGAAATGAGAAAAGAGAAATGAGAAATGAGAAAAGAGAGAAGAGAGAAAAGAGAAAAGAGAAAAGAGAAAAGAGAAAAGAGTAAGGATCATCTCCCTGCTGGCGACATTCCTCCTGATGCAGCCCAGGAGGTTGCTGATCTTTGTGGCAACAAGGGCAGGTTTTTGGAGCCTGGTCAACATACAGTCCACAAGGAGTTCCATATCCTTCAGTGTAAAGCTGCTTTTTAACTGGTATGTTACCCATCATGAGTCTGTGCGTGGAATTATTTCTGCCAGGATGAAAATCTTCCTCTTGTCGTTTGTTGAATTTTGCGAGATTCCTGTCTACACAGTTCTCCCTCTTGATGAGGTCCCTCTTAATTACATCCCACCTACTTGATGTATCAACAATTTCTCTGAGGTTTGTTTCATCTGTAAGCATGGTGATGTGACCCTGGCTGAGAAGTGCCCACTAAGGTGCTCTATTGTTCCTCCTCCTCAGCAGGACAGGGGAGAAAAATATGACATAAAGCTCATGGGTTGAGATAAAGAGAGAGAGATCACTCTCTGATTACTGTCATAGGAAAAAATTGACTTGACCTAGGGAAACTAATTTAATTTACTGCCAATCAAACACAGAAACATTAATTAGACATTAGAAGAAATCTAAAAACACCTTCTCCCTACTCCTCTCAGACTCAACATCACTCCTGACTTCCTTGCAGACAGTTCATAACGCTTTGTCTCTGTTGTTCCTCCATTTATTCAGCTGTTACGTGTTGCAGTGTGCATTTTGGGTTTTCTAAAGTTCTGTATGATTTTTATTATTGAGTTTCTGAAATAGTTTGTTCCCACCCCCACCCCTTTCCTTAATCCCTGTCGTTATCTCCTCAATAGGCCTCTCCCTCCCTATTGTACCCCCTCAATAGCCCTCTCTCAGTCCATTGTACTTTCTGTTGTACATTATCCATTGACACACCCTGGTACTTGATGGCTCTGGCAAAGCCAGATGGTTCAGCCAAGGCTTCAGGTGTCCCCCCACCCCTCTTATCCCAAAATGGCCATGTCAATGCCCCCTGTATCTAAGTCACTCCCCCTCATTTCCAACAGTAACGCCCCTGTTCTTAAGGGCATGGGAGACCCAAAATCCTCACTCACACTCTCACTCATGAATAAACACCTTCCTTACCAACCAGTGTGAGTTGCTTCTTCTTCCAAGCAAGGTCACGTCTCTGTCTGAAATCTGGACCCAAAGGAATAACTCATTTATATGGTACCTGAAGAGCAGAGCTAGCTGGGAGACAAGCTCAGAAGGACCATAGTTACGTAGTTGGTATGATAATTAAAAATGTGTTCAATTAGACAGTATGAACTAAACTCATGCTTTTGTTTCCTGTTTCTTCTTATGTTTTCTGACAGGCAAGTTTTCATTCTCTACTGTGTTCTTGCTTAACACTTCAAACTCTACAAATTTATAGGAAAATGGTCTTGAGCCATTTTCCATAAAGTTAATGTTTTTTAAAATCTTAATTATCTTTCTGAAGACCATAAACATAAGCAGTGAACAAAGAAAGAAGCCCAAATCTAACACTGAAGAGAAAATATTATACATATAGGAAAGTTGACAGAAGATGACTTAATAATGGTCTTTGTAAAATTCACTCTCTGGAAAAAAATATAGATCAGGAACAATCATCTTGCACACAAAACTCAACAACTAATTTAAGAAGAAAAAATGTCTAAAGACAGTATTAATTTTGTTAGTGTTTTCAGAAGAAAAAACAAAAGAAAATAGTTCAGTCTAATCAGGGAGCACCAAATATCTGAAGCCAAATAAAAAATAATACCATTTTTTAAAAGCAAAAAAGTAATTAACTAATGATTACCTTGGGCTTATTTATTTGTTTTCAGACTAATAATTCTCCTTACAGACACTGTACCATATGTTGTTGTGGGTAATATTATAAGATAAAGAAAAGAGATTAGCTGCAGTTTTGAGAATTCATGTCAGTAGCTATTAAAACCTAACAGTCAGCAGGAAATTATGCCTTCTACTAAATGACTGTGTGAGTTGCTGAAGGGTGATATTTTGTTTAAATGATTCAGTGTTTAAATGATGCAGTGTTGAAAAAACTAAAGTTTAAATCAGCCTCTTGGAGCATCAGAACCAGTTCTCGTGACAAAACCTCGATTCTGTGACGGAGTTCACTAGGTTAATTCACTTTTATTTAGACACATCTCCCACTGCCTGTGAAGTCAAAGTATCTTTTGAGAATAGAATGGAGGAAAACATAAAGTGTGTGCAATTTCATTTAAACACAATTTGGATTCACTAGTTCTTCAACTATAAACTCATTATTTATAAGGGGCTACTCATGAAACATTTATTTCTGAGTGATGATTTACTGTGTCCCCAGAGAACACTTGGTGAAAAGAGAAAGGTTACAGAAGTAGCATTAATGCCTGCCTAAGACTATGTTGATTTATTAAAAAAAAAAAAAAAGTGCAAACCACAGGGAAGGAAGCTGTATAATTTGATTATGTAAAAAGAGCATTAAATGTGAAAATCCTGAACTATTTAGCTTTGCTTTTCTGCATATAAATTAGAGATTAGGTAGGAGCAATATGAGAAGTTCCTTTGTAATACATAGGTCTAATTACAATAAATTTAGAAAAGTCTAAGTGTGTAATACGCACAAAGTAGATTAAGAGTGCATGGGAATTATAAAATGTCTAGACTTCTTTAAAGCTTCTGATGTGACAGATAAAGTTACTTTTTTCCTTCTTTTTATATTTTCCTATGGGAAACCGATATGCTTGGAGTTTAATCTTTCTTTCTTTTATAGCAAGTATATGAAGTTTAATTAGCAAGAACAAGGTGAAAATGTTAAAAAAAAATAAAGGAATAGGAAAAGGGCATTGACGAAAGTAAAATCCACACAGTAATGTAAATGGAGATGTTTGCCTTAGTAGCCAAATAAAAGTAAAAATAAAACCACCTAACATCACATTTTACTGCTAGAACTGACTGATGTCAAATTAATTGAGTACAAAACGTAATTTATTCTTATTCCAGCGAGAACTATGTTTTCATCTAAATATGCATAATTCAGCTTTATCAAATATTATCACATCACTTTGTGATATACCAGTGTAAAGAAAACTGTGGAGTCTTGTTCCTTCCCACAGCAACCCGGGAAGAAGAAGGCAACTTTCAACCCTGCTGCCCATTTCCTGGCCTCTGTTTGTACATGGGCTCAGTGGTCCCTCCCTGTTTTCTATGTAACCACCAGTTTGTGACTAAGAGTTTGCGGCTTCAAAGACAGTGACAAGGTGTGCTGGTTTAGCACAGATAGCAAGATAGCAATTAGTTATTTGCTTTGAAGTTGACAGCTTGATTGACCAATTAGGAAGATGACATACCTCTGGAATACACAGGCTGAAATACCCGAAGAAGCCCAGGAAGATCTCCCTTCCTCCTGGCTCGCTGGCAGGACACACCAGCCTGGCTGGTGGGGCCAGGCTGGGCGGGGCCCTGGGAGCAGCTGCCAGCAGGGAGGGAAAACCTGGCTACTGACACCCAGCCAGCTTTAAAGCTTGCCCCAGCAGCTCCCCGCACCGCCGGCCAGGGCCAGGAGAAGTGTTCCCCTTGGGGTCCCCAGGAGCAGCCCTGAGCACGGGCTGGGCCCAGCCCATGAGACTGAGGGCAGGAGGCATTTATGATCCGAGCTGCTTTCATCCATCACTGCCATTTTCCCAAGCCACTTCAATGGCCCAGCTTGGGCTTCCCCAGCATCCCCTCACCATGGGAGCGGCCTTGAAATCTGACACCACAGCCCAGGGAGAGAGGACCTGGGCAAGATTTACCTCTTTCCTGGCGCAGATGAAGCTTCCAAAGTCCTAACCCTTCTCTGAGGGAGAGAAATGGTCAGAATGGGAGATATTTAAAGAGACAGTATGAAGATATCAAAGTCAGTGAAGGAAGAGTGACCCCTTAGGTGGAAGAGATGACAAGTTGCCTTGGTCCTAGGCTGAAAATCTCCTAGGAATTGTGGTAAGAGTCTGTAATGTGAATGTGCTAGAATATTCCTTTAAATCGTGGACAATATGAATTGGGGAAAATGATTATTCAGATTTGAGGTTTTGAGCAAATCTCACTATTGTGAGATTGCAAATCTCAATATTCACTCAGTCAATCTGTCATCTCTGTTCCCTGAAGTGAAGAATCCTTTGCCTTTAGAGTTGTTAATCTTTAAAATGACCCCCCAGTATGCCTGAGTCCATGGCCATATGTAGCCACGAAGGAAACGCTGTGTGATATGGGAGGTCCACAACTGCAGAAGTTCCTGTGGCTGCTGTTGTGAGCGTTAAGAGTCACAAGTAGACTGTTCTTTCTTGTGGAAAGTTACCATAACAAAGCAGGAGAGACTTCTCTCTAAAAAGACTGAACAAAAGACTACTTTAAAAGTGGTACTGACCTAGAGTTCTGAGTTTTGTCTCTTTACATAGTTTGTGGGAAAGTGAACACTTGGGGGGAGGAGGAGGAGCATTTTGAAAGTTTCATTTTAATCCTCATTTTCTTCTTTTAGTGTGCGTTAATAAATCTATCTTTGTAACCTTTAAGTTGGGCCTGCTTTGCTTCTCTCCTGATCCTATCTCACAGCAGAAAAGACAGTCAAACCTCTACATTAAATTTGGCAAACAGAATTTTGGTGAACGTGAAACCACTACACAAGGTCTTTCCTCTGAGTGTGCTAATGTGCAATCTGATGATCTTCTTTCTCTTTATATCAGCAGTTTCACAATATAAGTATCATCCTGGTCGAAGTGAAAATATTCAAGGGAGGTAACAAAATTGCAAAAGTGGAACTGATATTCAGCTTCTGTAACATATTCAGGAGAAAATTTGGAGCAGATTTTGACTTTATCTCTAATACATATGTAAGTAATTTCAAGCTGAATGACTTGCATGAACATCAGTTTGAGGGTATAAGAGCTGTATTATATATGTATTATATAACAACTGTATCTACTATTGTTAAATCAGGGAAACACTTGGGGATAATAAATTTTAGTCTATAAAATTCTGAAAAAAAATTATGGCCAATATTAACACAGGGAGGAAACAGTAGAGAAGACCCATGAAACTTGCTTGGTCATGTTTACTCCTTGAAAATTCTGGTTAATAAATATTAAAAATTATAAAGCCTTTTTACAAAACTTAGTAATACCATTTAAGAAAATAAGTGATGTAAAATATATAGGACCTGAGGTAATAAGGAAAATAATATGTAGCAGATGAGTCTGCTTCTGGTGGTCATTTAAAGTGAAGTGCAAAAACATAAGAAACATTTCATGAATCCTGAGTTCAGTAAAGAAGGCTGCAGTCTCTTTGATGTGCTATTAGGACAAGTTACTGATAAAAGAACTAGACAATTTCCAAGACCACTGACTTATTCACCAAAACGTTGGGTACTTCAGGTTAAAAGTGATCTCTGGAAGTCTCTAGCCCAACCTCTGCTTTAAGTAAAATCAGCTGTGAAGTCACACTAGTTGCTAGGGCCTCATCTATCTGAGTCTTGAAGACCTCTGAGGATAGACGCAGTATATATCCTAGGATACTGGCCAAGAAATAATGTTTCCTAAGAGAGGATGAAACCATGCAGGGGCAAGCTGCATGAGGTTAAAGAAAGTTGTAAAAAATGTGCTTATCTGAAGATATTCAATGCTAGTGTTGCAAAGATCTATCAAGGCCACTGAAGTAGAGATTTAGAGCAGACATGAAGACAAATGTATAACTTTTTTCTTAGATACAGGAACTAATTTTACAATTATGGAAGCAAATCCATTGAATCTAGAGAAATGCTAGTAAGCAACAGGTCTTTGAAAGTGTGATCACTTTCTGATGTGCCTTTGAAGATGTCTCAGAAACTGCGGGCTACATCTCATACAGTAGTGCTTAGTACCTATGTATGGGCAACTATATAGATCCTTGAGGAATCCAGAGGCCTATTTGTCTGAACAAAGGCCTGTATCTTTCTTAGAGACAGATAATAAACTCCTCTGATTCTGATGCCTGGCCTCCTACATGAAATCCCTGAATGTTGCTGTTTTTAGAAGGAATGATCTAATCTAGGGTACTTAGCAATCAACTATATTTAGGATTCAAAACCAGCCCCTGTATTTAGGATTCAAAAAATCTTCAGGATTTCTTTCAGGGTGTTTTTTGGGTTTTTTCTTTTAATCAGGACATCAGGCATTTCTCAAATGTCAATCATAGTTATTTATTATAACAACCTAAATATTCGATTAAAGAACTGGCTAAGTAAGAGATGCTGTCTACTCCTTTTGGTACAGATGTGCCTCTGTGTGCACCATGAATGCACTAAACTTAAAAAGGTTAATTACTGAATCATTAATGATCAGAGAATTTACACTGATGTAAAGAGATGATTTATATTTAGGATTCATAGGTGGCTTTTTGTTAGTTTGGAGGGCTTTTTTAATCAATTGACTACTTAAGGCAGCATATAAATAATGCTAGAAATTGCAGACAGAAATGCCTTCTAAAATTAAGAAAAGGTTGAGCCTTGGGACTTCAATCTAAATCTTATTTAATGATTTCTGTTTCAACAGAGTTCTGATTTCTACTAGGTTCAAACCTTAAATTGATTTTGTATGAAAAAGAACAAACCATTGAGAAAAAATAAATTTACCTAATTAAGTATTACTGAATATAAGGTTATTTCTGGCACTCATTTGCTACTGAACATTTCTTAGTACAAATTTCACAGCTGCTACCTTTGTGTTGTTTCTCCCCTGGTAAGACAGAGAATAGAGTCTCTAATCAAATGTGGTAGCAAGGTTTCCATTAACTGGAAATATATGCCAAAGATGTAGACTGCCTATTCTTATCCCCTTTAGAAGTTATCCATGGTAAAACCTCAAGGTTTAAGTGCATGACATACCATAAAATAAATTAAAACTGCTGCACAGTTTCTAGAACAACAGAACCAAATGAATGTAATTTGCATGGTCATTGAAAAAATCATTAAAACTATGGGTTAATTAATAGAAAAACAAAGAGAAAATGAAAAGTAGAGAATAGAAAGAAAAGATAAAAAATATAATGGAATGACACATAGTAAGTAGAACTCATGATATTGAATACACATTTAAAGGACTCGGAACTTTGCATCCCATAAATAACCAGTCAAGGAATTTGTAGTGAGTGCCCAACTACATATTTACCTTTAGAATTACAATAAAAGAAATTAGTAAAATAAAATTGTTCAGTATTTTAAAATTCAGAGATCAAAATTAGTGAAATATGTACCCTAGTGAATAAAAAGACAAAATCTTATTATATTTTCACACAAGCAATTCACAATATGTTGAATAATTGAGATATGAAAGAATCTTTATTTAACACTAAAATCCATTTTCTTTAATTTCTTCTGAAATATCTTTCTTACAATTTAGAACTGCATTTAATTTGGTGAGTATTTATAAAACACAGGAAATTATAGGAACATATAGACCTAATCTGGAAATTGCTCTTATTTTTATTTGTGTCTGGTGTGAAGATGAGTCCAGCGTCAGCACTTAACAAATCATGTTGATTACTTTCGCGGGAAGTGCTGTGAGATTTTTAATGACTGTGGCTGATTAGAGCCTGAAATGACAGATCATGAAAAGAGCAGAGTCTTTAAATTAGGCAGTTAGCATTTTGAGTCGGGAAAAAGAAGACAGAGAAAAACATGCCCGTATTTTACTGAATGTAACTTAGCTCAGCCATGAAGCGAATGTTTCAGAATAGGAATCTCCTATATGATTCTGGTACTTTTCCTACAATAAACAGTAAGCTATTTTTCATATACATTGCCATATATTGTCTTCTAAAATTAACAAAATATGAATTGTTATATCCCATTTTATGATCTGCTTGTAGTGCTCAAATATCACAGGGGGAAAAAAGGACACTGATTTCATACAATAAATGTGGTTTATATTTTTTAATGTCATTATTTTGTGGTTAAGTATGCATACCACACATGTATAGCCAACACTGAGTAACATGCTATACCAAAAACTGTATTTATGATTTTAAAAAAAATGGAAGCAGGTAGTAATTTTGTCCAAAGAGAACCTCAATATCTGGTTAACTCACTCATATATTTCTATGTATATGTTTAATTCCTAGAAAAGATTACTAAGTACTTTTGAATAGGGAGTACACACATTATAAATTATATTATTGGATGGGAATCCTGCCTACACTATTTCTTTGCTCTTAGTTGTCAATATAACTACTTGTAAAGCAACCATTAGGAATATTTTCAAAGTATTTAAAATGAGAAAAATATATTTGAAACTTTCTGTAAAATAATTTTAAAAAACCCAAACAACCCAACAAAAAACCAAATAAACAAAACTAACACCCCCAAAATACCAAAAGGTTTGAAAACAAGTGTTTCTTAGAGAAGTTGTAAAGGTTGACCTCTTCTCAGAATAGGTAAATAGGAAAATTGATACCAATCTTGGGAAAAAAAAATAAAAATAATCCCTCTTTATTTTAATTCTTTTGGTATTGAGGCACTGCATCTAGTTGATGTGGCTCTGCTGCCACTGCCAGGCTGACTGTCTCTGTCCTAAGGATGTGTAATACTTTGATAACTACACTGACAAGGGAATGCAGTTACCAAGGTGTGCTCAGATTGTGCCTACCACTCAGGCTGGAATGAATGCTATCAACATTATCATCCAGTAAAATCAAGAGAGTGAACATCTAAAAAAAAAAAAATACAATTTTTGACTCAATCCTTCCCTTTTGGAAAGATACTTGACTGAAACTTGGAAGAAGTACCGCACAGGAAAATATGCTTCAAATACACCATTTTTCCTGCTGCTTCATAAGGTCATCTTGGTGATCCAGGACTTAGTGTGTTGCCTATGTCAATAGTTGCCTAATAAGGTGTTTACTTGCATTTTATGTCCAGGTTTCCTTTTGGAACTCCATTTTCATATCCAAACAACATAACAATGCTTTGAACTTACCCACCATTCTCAGAATAACCTATTATCTGTTGGTACTAGAAATGCTAAGACAGCTTTCTTTCTGTGGAACTTAAACTGACCTTTATCTATTTTCATCTGCAGCAGTATACCTTGTGGGTCACTATCAATTGTAGAACTACCTTTTATAAAAAATCTAACATTTTTTCTAAAAGAAGCTCAATTCCTCTCATTACAGAATTCCATTGTTTGGAGCCTGGTAAAGAACTATCCTGTTGGGAAAGAGATACTCAACAATGTCAGAGAAGTTTGTCCGTGGTGCATGTTTGAATCTCATAATTAAAGGAAAATTATATGGCAACTGGACTGTTCTTTTCCTTTTATGGTAAAACATTTGTTCTCCTATGTGACTTATGGCTAAAATATTGGTAATGGATCCGAGGATGAAATAGTCATTTACATGTACACTAGCAATACTTACACTTTCATAGCAAAATATGCGACAGGTGCAGAGTACATACCTGGCATAATAAAGGCTTGCCATCTGTTGGTATAGATTTTGGAATACACTTCTTTTTTCACCAAGTAATTTAAATAAAAGACATGAAATAGGAAAAGTTTTATTAGCTGCAACAGGATTTTTAGAATTTTTTTCCTTTAAAATTTATCATCAATAACCATTTTACTTCTATAAATACAGCATGTATTTTACATTTAAAGTGATTTTATCTGAAATACTCAATAACTCTTATAAAACTGGCTGATGTGGTGGAAATAATCTCTTATGACGTATTACTATTCCTTAAGAATCCAAAGCAAACTAACCTGAGAACAATAATGCATCAAGAAATATTTATGCAGCAAGATTCATAACAGAAAAACTCCTGTGACCTTAGTTCCATGTTGACTCTTTTAGCTTTGAATGTTGAAAATGTTGGGAAAATGGCTTCTATGAGATCAGTGGAGTGACTGTTGGCTACTCAGGATAAGAATGGTAAACATTCAGAAATATTAGGAATAACAAACAAAAAATTCTCTCAACTTTAACATAATCAGCTTTTGCTAAATATTCATTGCATGTTCAGTGCACATGGACCAGAGTGGAGAGCTCTCTTCTGGGAAGCATCAATGCACACAGCCTTTCATCTGCCTTCTAGACCTACCTCTTCTTACCATCCCAAGGCCTGTTAAGAGAAGAGAGGCCTGGAGACTTGCTAAGAGTATGCCATCATTCTTTCACGATCTGCCTATCTTCTTAGAGAAAAGAAAGGTGTGAAACTAGATTATTAACCTTTTTAAGATGCAGCCCTTCTGTCTGTCTTGCCTTCTGGAGGCTTTTTTCTTTTATCTGTGTATAGATTTCCTAAGTGATCAGTAAGACCGAAGACCTGTAAATAAGAACTTTATTTTTGACAGATTCAGGATACTCTCATGAGAATCATGGATACTGCCTCTGTAAAATGAAATTGAATGAGTTTACAAGTGGATTGATGATTGAAAATTGGTAACTTTATTAATTTTCAGCATATTTTTCCTATATATTGACATTCTCTGGGATCCTTCTAAGCGGTTTGCTGAATAATGGTTCCAGAAAACTTCTCAATAGGCATATGTACAAGTTATATTGCATATTGCTCCAACCACTTTTCAGTTTCAATGATATCATGGTGGAAGACTCACGTAGCTGGATATCTACTATGGATAGATACAGGGGGGCTTAGGAAAGACAGGACAGGAAGACAAGGAGGGAGAGAATGTGAGACTGCAGCAGCAATGAATGGAGCTCTGCTTAGGAATGGGTGATGAATTAGCTGGCTTGGAATTAGTGTCAGTTGGATTTAGTGAGCAGACCAAAGTGGAAAATATTATAGTGGATGTCTGCTATAGACCACCTGATGAGGAAGAAATAAATGAGGCCTTTTGCAGAGTTGGAATAAATCCCACATTCACACAGTGGACTTTATGGCAGTATCTGCTGGATGGATAGCCCAACAGGGCACAAGTAATTCAGGAAGCTTATGTAGCACTTAACCACAACTTCACAAAAGAGGTGATTAAGGACCAATGAGTACAAGTGTTCTGTTGGACTGATAAACAAGGAAAGAGTAGCCAGAGATCTGCATGTTGAGTCCATAATTCAAATATCTAGTAAATAATATACACATATTGTTTATAGCTGTTAAGTATGTGCCTGAACACCCCTCCTTTTAATTAGAAAATATAACCTAGAGCTGTACTAATAAAACTAATCTTTTAATGCTGTGGACACTGAATTTAGAAGAATGCTTTGTGATTTTAGATACCAGTTAAATATATTTCCTCAAAATAGATCTCTTAAAAATTTAGTTCAATTCTACCTGAAACTAAAATAAATTTCTCCAAATTGCTTCCTCAAAAACAACTGAGTGGAAAGGTATAAAACTGAGGTATATGGGTATGTTGCTAACATATTTAGTAGTGATTTCAGAGTTGACTCTTAAATTCAGCCTTGCTCTTCTTACAGAAATTTATAACTGAATGTTCTACTAGGTGTTCTAGTCATGAGGGTACATCATATTCTAAGACTGACTATCATTATTGATACTTTCTTTATTGCTCAAATTCATGAAAATAAATAAAATGTTACCAGGTCAAGGCCTGGAATCCTTACTGTTCCCTATATAGCTAAATAACACAGCAACACAGACTATTATCTTTTATCAAGTAGCATACAATGGACACAAAAAGTTACAGTACACCTGGCCTAAAGTGTTTTCCAGAATGTATATGATGCCTTAATATATTACTAAGACACAGTGGATGAGGTTAGAAGGCACTCTGGAATCTACTGCGTTCAGCTCCCACGTTCAGAGAAGGGTCAGCTTGAATGGGTTGCTAAAGGATGTGTCCAGTCAGACAACACTGTAGACTGCACCACCTTGGGCAATCTGCTTCAGTGTTTGTCTACTGCTCAGGTTAAAAAGATTTTTCTTATGTTTAAATGGAATTTCATGTCTTTCATTTGGTATTCATTGCCTCTTTTCCTGTCACTGGGCATCACTGGATACCTCAAAAGAAACTGTCTCTATCTTCTTTATTTTCCCTCATCCCCTCAGGAGATGAGACACTGGAAAAGTGCCCAGAGAAGTTGGGGATACCTTATGATGGGACAAGGTCAAGTTGGACAGGGCCTTAAGCAACTTGATCTAGTGAAAGATGTCCCTGGTGTTGGCAAAGGAGTTGGACTAGATGATCTTTAAGCTCTTTTCCAACCCAAACCATTTAATGATTCTATGATGGGTGTCAGAGGTACAGGCGTAGATGATCTTTAGAGGTCTCTTCCAACTCCAGCCATTCGATGGTTTTATGATTTATTAATAGTCATTAGATTATTTGGGTTCAAATTACAGTAACCAGATGAAATTTGCTGTAAATGGAGCCTCCAAACCTATAATATTCTTTGGTAAAAGGAAAGAAAGTAGGAGAAAATGTTAAGATTTGACTGTAAGCCTGAATTGACAGGAAGATGACAAAAGACAGAAGACCATTAGAAGAGAATTTAACACTGATCAATATCACCAGTTAGTCTTATTCGACTTGAAAAAAGTAAAAACATGAATAACAAATTATCCTGATGAACATGCAGTAAAGCTGTATTTTACAAAACCATTTCTTAGAGAAAATATTTTTCCCAGTTAAATATTTACTGACACTAACTGATATTTAAAACTAATTTGGTAAATAAAATTAGGAAACAAATATTTTAACATTAACTATAGAAATCTTGAAACAGCATATAGTCTGGCACATTGAGAAATAATGACTCAGTATGACGATGACTCTTTAAGTAGACTTTTTGGATATCTTCCTCTTCCTCGACTATCAGTCTCATCACATATACTAAATATTTAATATACACATATCTATAAAAATATGTCTGACGGCCCTTCCACTTAATGTGCATAGAAAAGCAAGCTACGGTTAACAAATAAAAGAAGTAGCCATATATAAAATATGTCTTTGGGAGACATATATACCAGAAAGAATTTTCTATCATTCTGTGGTAGTAATATAATGCTGACTTTCAGTTATTTCATTGGCACACGGCACATAATAAGGAAATTTCAAGGACAATCAAAGGTAAGAAAGTGAGCTTTCCAACTGTTCATTCAAAATTAGGATATAAAGCAGACTAAAACAAATAAGGGTTCTATAAAAAATCTTAAGAGCTAAAGATCCATCTTTTATGTGACAGTTAATTGGTCAGAATACTCACTTGAATGAGAGACACAAATCTCATAAAAATGATAGTTTCTTCTCCCTCCTTCCCCCCTTTTCTTCTTTCACATCCATTCTTCTTCTTGCAGTTGAGATGTACATAGTCCATGGAATTTAGCATAAAGGACTGGATGATTTTTTTCACCAATTATCTTGGGTTCTTTGCTTTTTGAATACTAAACACTTGTAAGCTTGTGTACAATAAAAAAAAGAAGTCAGCTTTGTATGTATCTAACAATGCAGCATTTGAGGAATAGTCTGTTTGCCTTGATTCATAACTGGTGGGGGGTTGGTTGTTTTTTTGTCTGAGGCTGTGCTGTAAGGCTGGAGGCAGAGTGAGTACCTATTGTGAAATCAGAAACTTCAGCTGTGCACCAGTAGGAAAGAAGCAGAATGTTCTAAGAAAACACATTCAAAGAAACCTCAACAAGCCCAAGACTGATGGGAAGAAAGAAGACCCCCTTAACTGTGAACATCATACTCTTGACAAACGTGCTGATGACTTGCTGTAAATTAACCCCGATTCTCAAGGAAAGCCACTGACTCCTGACAACAGAACATTGAAAGGTAAGGTTATACTAAAGAAAAATACTAGAGAAACATATTAGAAAGTTCTCCTGTGTAAACAACAGAATTAAACAGTTTTTAAAATATTATGTATGAGCCATTTCTGTTTGAATTTGGACAAGGAGTAGGAGCTCTTTGTGAAAATAGTCTGCTAACAGGAGCTGAATGTTCTGTTACAAATTGACTTTTAAAACTTTGAGTAGTCTAATAATAATTTTTTGTCTTCATAAATACAGGATGTCCCTTTTTACCATAGCAAGGTTTTAACTATGACACTGAATGGGTGTGAAGAGTGGAGGTTAATCCATAATCATAAACATAGGAATTTTGTCATATTTGTATGACAAAGAATCACAAGGTCTGTGGTCACACTGAAATCTGATAGTGTTGGGTCATGTGACGACATGCTAAAATGGTAGCCTTAAGTAACAGAAGCATTTACTTTCTTAAAAATATTTCTACTCTTTCTACATTATATCAAAATATAAATGGCAATTGCTCTTTCTCCTCTTATTACTTTCTGCTTAATTAATGTATTTTCACCATGGACAGTGTGTCTACCATTTATACTGGTATTTCTTGTTGCATGGCTTGATACTAGTGCCAAAGAAACTTCACAAGATTTTTCCTGTGGGATTAATATTTTTTAGGCTGGTTAGAGTACAGCATAGGAGGAAGACAATGTGCTCCAGATCTGATCTTCATAAAGTGAGTGACCTATGGTCAGGCACCAAAGGCATACTTAAGAATTTATCTACTGAACAAAAAATCTCATGCAGACATGGAGCAGCTCATGTCAATCTTTTACTTTCTGATTGTGTTAGGAATACAATACAGAAAGGTGCAAGAAATGTAAATTTTTGGAATGCTCTGGAGACAGTTTTTGCTGGTGCTGGAGAGGCTAAGGGAGGCACTCTGATGCATCTATTGCTGACTAATAAGAAAGAGTGGTGGTGAATGGGAAGGGTGATAGAAACTTCGCTATACCTGTGATATAACAGAATTTAGTGAGGGAAATGAGGAAAGCAAACAGAAGCATAAAAAATTGTTTCTAGTAAATGCAGATTTCAGCTTGCTCAGGGAACTGCTAGGCTGGACCTTGTGGCATCTTGCCCTGCAGGGGCACAAAAGACCTGGATGATCTTTCAGAACAACCTCATTAAAACACTACAGCACTCTGTCCAATATGCATAAAATTAAGTAGGCATAACTAGAAGCCACCCTGACTAAATTAAATGCCAAAAGAAAGCATATGGAAGATAAAAGCGGAGAAAAGATACCCAAGAGGAACACACAGAAAATGCCATGTAATGCAGGGATGGAATTCAGAATTACAAAGATCAGCTGAATTTCCAAGTAGTGAGTGAAAGGCAACAAGAAACACTTCAATAAATACATAGCAGCAAAAAAGAAGATCAGGGAATTGTCAGGCAACCAGCTGATGAAGAACTTGGAGAACTCACTAAGGCAATCAATGTCTTCTTTCCTAATTATTTACTGGCAAAGTCTGCCAACAGGTCTCAGACTTCCATGCTAGATGAGAGAATTCAGACAGAAATCCTACTAACTACAAAAAGGTTAGAGAGGAACCATTTTGACAAACAGGATATACACAGCTCAATGGTATCAGGTGGGATACAGCTGAGGGTGCTATTGCATCCAAATTTAACAGCCAGTCTAAAGCCTAAAGCCAACTCTGCTTCTGGTATATATCATTGTTCAACTCCAGCCATCAACTAAGATCTGCACAGCTGCTTTCTCAATCCCACCTGGTGGGATGAGGGAGAGAATTGGGAGAGCAAAAAAATGAGAAAATTTGTGTGCTGAGATAAAACATTTTAATAAGTAATGCAAAAGCTACATGCACAAGTAAAGCAAAACAAGGAATTAATTCACTGCTTCCTATGGGCAGGCAGACATTCATCCATCCCCAGGAAAGCAGGACTCTATCATCTGTGTTGGTGACAAATGGGAAGACAAAATACCATCAATTGCAAGTGTCCCCTCACCTTTCTCATCCTTTTCCCAGCTGTATATGCTGAATGCTGGTGTCATGTGGTATGAAATTTTGCCTATTGGGTTCAGCTGTCCTGGCTGTGTTGCTTCCCAGTTTCTTATATACCCTCAGTGTTCTCACTGGAGGAGTGGTGTAAGAAGCAGAAAAGGCCTTGTCACTGTATAGCCCAGCAATAGCTAAACATCCCTTTATTATCAACACTTTTCAGCACAAATGCAAAACACAGCCCCATAATAGCTACCATGGAAAAATATTAACTCTGTCCTAGTTAAAACTAGCACACCATATTAGTATACAGTGATACACAAAGTCTTTGTAAAGGATTTAACAGAGGGTACTGTTTTTTCCTACCTTACTTCAAGAAACCTGAACAGGGGTTTCCTGCTGTACCTTTCTAGCAGCAACACTTCACCTATCTGGCTAACTCATACACATTGATTTTGTTGTGCTTTAAAGCTGGTTTCTCTCCAGGTTGAATTCAAGCTCATCAGCAAATGGCCATAATTTTTTATAGCTCAAGGTTCCCTATCTTCATCCTATGTATTTATTTTCAGCCTCAGCTGTCATTTTGTGATTGTGCATTTTACATACTTGGAGGAGATAACCTCTCACTGATGTTTTCAGGGATGTGGCTTTCTGACAACTTCAGGACATTTTAATTGAACCTGGCACATACTCTTTCTATGATGTTTCCAGGTTCATCAGGATTAATGGCAAATCATGTTATGCACACAGTGTAATACATACCATAGCAGTGGTAAAAGAACTTGCATAAAATATCTTTCTATCTGCTTATTATTAACAACTATCTAATTACTGGTGTACATTTGAATTCAATTATTCTCATGTCTAACACTTCTGACAAAGCTGTTTGCTGTTATTGCAAGCTGCTCTCATAATTTTGAAGGTGGTGATAACCAGGAAAATCTCTAATTTCTGCAAAAAGGCAAAAACCATGCTCAGTATCAAAAAGCAAGAAGATTCCCAGGAACTGCAGAACTGGAAGCCATGTTCAAGTTTGTAGTGGTATGGTTTTGGTTTACTTGTTTTGTATTATTTTTATAAGTTGTAATGATTTGCCCCATGTCACCCATGTTCAATCCTTCTTGGTTTTACCTCAACCCCAGTTATGTGTCAGTCATAAGTTATACAGCCCCTGGGTCTGGTCTGTCACTTTGGGGTCTCTCCCAAAAGTCTGGAAAGTTCCAGTAAGGACCTCAAGTGATTGGACAGGACTTCAGCTGTCTCCCTACCCGAGTTATTGATTTGTTACAATGTGTGTGTCATTTACCTGCAGAGCCATACCCACACAATCCCTGATTTGTCCCCAGTTAAACGCATCCCTGAGTTCCTCCCCCCAGTAAAAGACATTACTTGGGGGGGTTTCCTGCTCTTTTTTCCCACTGCTTCTCCTGAAGGGTGTCTGTTGAGGCAGATACCCTGAACTGAGGTTATCCCCACTGGGGGATGAATAAAGCCAGCAGTTAACCCTGAGCAGACTCCCTCCTTCTTTCCTGCTGTTGTTGCTTCACTCCTTCGGGCAAGCAAGAAGTCACAGGGGTCTGTGAGGTTCATCCTGTTACCAACCCGTGCCCTTTACTGTCGAGGTGTCAGGGCTGGCCGGGGCAGAGAGACAAGACACCTCTACACAGGTTCAAAGTGATTGGAGACAACCAGCATGGATTCACCATGGCTAAACTCTGCTTGACCAGCCTGATTTTCTTCTGTGATGAAACTCTCAGCTCTATGGATGAGGTGAGAGCAAGGAATATAATTTCCTTTGACTTTAGCAAAGTACTACATGGTATTTTTACAGCCAAATTTATGAGAGGTTTCAATAGTCTATAGATATAGTTTCAATAGTCTATAGGTTTCAATAATTTATAGATAAGAATGAACAAAATTGGTGGGACTACCAGATTTTAAGTTGTTAGCATTACAAAATCTGTCGGTGCATTGTATTCTTCACAAATCAGTCCTATATTAACAGTCCAGGTGATGTGGCAGAACTGAGTGGTACCATGTCTTGGGTCTGATTGAGATATAAGTTCATTTTTCCTTAGCAGCCCTCACAGTGCTGTGCTTTGCAGTTGTAACTGGAAGGGTGTTGATACCAACCAGTACCTTGGCTACTGCCGAGCAGCACTGTCCCTCTAACATTCCCCCCACCACCACCAAAGGGCCTCAGCCCTCAGTGGGCAAGATCCTGGGAGGGAAAATAACCAGGCTATCTGACCCAAATTAACCAAAGGGATATTTCATACCATGTGATGTCAGCTCAGATATAAAAGCTAAGGGAGAGAGGAGTAATTGGGGGGCCAGAAGGTTTTTGTATTCATTAATCTATAGAGTTTGCCTCCTAGAGCAACAGCTATACATGCTGAAGCCCTGCTTCCTGGGACATGTCTGAACATTATTCACTGATGGGAAGATTAACTCTTAGAGATTAACCTTTCCCTTTGCTTATGCATGTACCAACTTTTGCTCATCTTGTTTTACTTTAGTGAACTGCCTTATCTTAACCTACTACTTGTTTTCCATCTTACTCTCTTCCTCCTATTCCACTGGGAAGGGGAGTGATAGGGCAGCTTGGTGAGTACCCAGTGCCCAGCCAAGGTGAACTGACTACATACCTACTTATGCCCAAAAGGCCCCTTTTTTTTTCTCCTCTCTATTCTCCTCCTTTTTTCCTTTATTCATGTTTTCCCCTACCTCAATCCTTCACCTACACTTCTCAATAAGTTTTGCACTGTCCCCTCTCAAAATCCATACTATTCATGGTCCTGTAATTTCCCTGTCTTATCTGTTGCATAGCTGAGATTGTCTCTCCTTAAAGCTGTGCCTTGTGTTTTTAACAGCCCATCAATTAGCAGCTGTAGTGTTTTGGTCTTCATTATTTTCTTGTTTATCACTTATCAGATTTGTGTGTCTGTGTGTTTTATCTCTTTCCCTGTTACTTTACCTTATAAAAGGTCCTTGACAAAATAAGCTTAATGAACCAAATGCTCTACAGTCTCACACACAAGCCACTCCACAAGTCTCACCCACTGGAGAACAACATTTTAGAAAAGGTCTTATGTATGGTAGTGAACAAGAATTTGCGTATGAATCAGCAGTACAATTTTGTGATGTATTAGCCAACTAATAAGTAAGAGTGTAGCCTCTGCAGGTTGAAAGTAAAGATTGCCTGTGTGCGGCACCTGTGTGACCCAAGTCTGTGTCATATTGCCTCAGGTTCTGGGCTTACCAGTAGAAGAAAGACAATGAGAGTCCAGAATACTCATGAAGAGGGTCAGGGGGCTCAGGCATATGACACACAGGAGACACTGAGAGAACTGGTGAAACTAAAGAGGGATGTCTTTCAAGACTTCTGTCTTTGAGTACTTCATGGGAGGTCACAAAGGAGACAGACTTATTGGTGTTCACAGTGAAAGGGCAAGAGGTCAAGGTCAGAAGTTGAAGCAACAGAAAAATTATTACCAGATATCAGAGCAAAATTCTCCACAGGAAGTATTTAAGCACTGGAACAGGTTATTCAGGGAGTCAACTGTACTAGACATTTAACAGTGGGATCTAACTTTGAAGTTAGCCATGCTTTGTGAAGGGGAATAAACTAGATGACCTCTAGGGGTCCTATCCAACCTTAATTATTCTAACATTCTAATTTAAAGGTCAGTATTGGCCTGGAATAAAAATGTTTTAGAGAAAGGATAGGAACATTCAGCTTCATTTGTAAAATTTGAAATGTAAATATTGAATCTGGATGAAAAATAGTATCTTATTTAGCTTAATTTTTGCAAGATTTCTGCAGAATTTATATTATCCCATTACAATATGCTTACAAGGAATGCTCCAGGGATAAGCTACACATGTTCCTTAACTTTACTTGATCTAAGTCTGATTGCAAGTGACTGGATAGCACTAAGACATTCCTTATCCAAGTATATGTGAATTTATAAACTATCCTTAGAAACTCTTAGAAATGCACAGGCTATCTAGTGTGTCCTTTACTGATCCCAAATTATGGAAGCATTCTTTCTGAGTTCTTGTTTCAGCAGCCTGGCCCTGACGGAGCAGACAACTGCCATGACCTAGCTCAAGGAGGTAGAAGCACTTTTCAAGGATTATTAGAGGCCTTGGAGTCTTTCTGGAATGCAGTGATGGGGTAAAAGTTTCAAACATAGGACTGAATAGTACACACACATTATAAAATATGCTTTTGTAGAAATAACAGTATCAGCCAGAACTTTTAATTTATTTACGTTTCTTGAAACCTGCCTTACTAAATGCATTTTGTTTCAAAATATATTATTAAACCTTAACCTGGAGCAGAAATTCTCAGTCTATTCTCTTTTGAATGGAGTTTGCAACCATCTCATATAGGGTGTCTTTAGCTGGGCTGCATCACAAGCTTTGAAGAAGGGAAGCATTGACATAAAAGCTGCTGCAGAATTTCTCCTTCTCTAGGATGTTGTTCAGCAGGTTCCCACCAAAGTGAGAACATGGCTGAGATTGGCCCTGGTTGGTCTTAACTATGTCCTCAGCCCTAAATGAAAAGAGCTTTTGAGCTCTTGCAGAGTAGCTGTTTACTTCCATAGACAAAGAACTTTTAGAACTCCTCTTCTTCTTAGTTCTCTGAAGTTTATAAAATTTACCTTCCAGAACTAATTTGAAGGCTTAAAAGATGTTTGAAAAAGCCAAGAAGATTAGGTGCATCAACAGGAAGTTTACTTAGGGAAGCAGTGTCATCAGGGTCCTCACCTTTTTAAAATTCCCTATGAATACATAGAGTTGAAAAGTAGGTATCTCCTGATTTCCAGGTTTGGGACTTTATCACATAGTTCTCTTCTGCTTTCATGGTTTATTCTATCATTGAACCTCCTACCTCTGCATCAAAGAATGTGTATTTTTAAGGGTAAGGTCTGGAAATGCTATACAAGTAAATAACCTATTCTGATAGGTGAAATTCCTTACATTACTTTACAGAGACTCTCTTTTAAAACATATGTGAATGTCTCAGGCATATACAAAACCACCAGATATAAAGGCGGAACATCTAAGAACACAGAGTTTGAGAGAATGTAACAACTAAGAAAAAGTAGAAGAAGAAAATGAGGCTTCTAGTGGGATATATATATACCTGGAGGGTAATAAATAAATAAATAAATAAATAAATAAATATCATCCAAAAAGCTCCAATTCATGTAGTTTACATGTACAAAGGTGAGCATAGAAACTAGCTTCAAAATAGATATTTTTATCAAAATATATCTAAATTACTCAATATTACACTGAGTTTTAAGCCTGTACCTAACTTGCAACAAAAAAGCTAAAGAATGAATAGGAAGATGAACCAGGATTCAAGTTCAGTTCAAAGTTTTCTGACCTTTTGGAGTATACTCACTGTTGCTTTTTCACAGCAGATCACTTCTTGTTCCACAATGACTTTTGACATTACACTATATGCTGCTAATTTCATCTGTAAAGCCAAACACCTAGAACTGCTTTTACACAACTTGAAATCATTCACTTATGTCTCTCAAGTCAATCCAATGTCCATGGATGTTATTATAAAAACAGTTCACTTACATGCAACAATCTGCATACACATAAATAAAAGAATAGTTTATACAGTGAACTAAAGCACAGTTTCCCTGTAAATAAATCATATGCTGTCCTTTAACCCCCAATGGGATGTATAAGTTAGTATAATTTTTTATTTAATTAATCAGTATAATTATTATACATTTTCAACCCAGTACATTGAGAATATATGCTCCAGAAATTTGATGCATATATGCTTGTTGTGGAGTCAACAACCAGTATATAGGATAATTTCTTACCTATAGGATAATTTATTACCTTTTCCATAGTTCTCAGCTGAATGCTAAAACTGATGTCGTAAATTCAACATTAGAATTTCAGATATAATAGTTTCTGAGAAAAAAAAATAACTGTAACGTAACTGCTTCTAATTAAGTAAAATTATCTTTGAATTAATAAAGAGAAAAAAAAAGTCAACCAGCCAGCCCAAAACAAACCAAACCAAACCAAAACAAAACCCCCCAAAAACCCCAAAAAGACCAAAAAAATAAGAAAAACCCCCACAAAATGAAACAAAACAAAACAAAATCTTAGGAGATAGGATTTAAGATGACGTATTGATAATATTTACATATGATAGCACACACAAAAAAAACCCTATATTTGAAACATACTGTTCTAGCCACAGCCAATTCAAGTATCCCAAACCCAAAGAATATCTGTGTATAATGTATTTTTCTTATGGGAATGCTTAATTAGAATATGCACTTGTAGAAACTACAAATATTCATAATTTTTTTCTTCCGCTGCAGAGATGATTGAAAGTACAAATCTATAATCTTGCTTTGGGCCATATAAGTCTATAGAAGGATAGGTAAATTCATGCCCCAAGACACACTCCCTGTATAGTCTACCAGGACAAAAGTTGTAACAACTGGAACTAGAGGTGGCATTCTGGAGCTCTGCAGTATTTTTGAAAAGCTAACAGAAATGATGATGAAGTGACAGAAAAACTTAAATAGCATAAATTTGTTTAAACCATTATGAGCTTTAGAATTCCCTTAGGGTATTCTTTAATAGAAAATTACCCAGAATGACACTGTATGTCAATTAAATTTATAGGCCATTAATAGAAAATCAATCTTTATGGTTTTAATCAAAACAGAGACAAGAGACTACCCAAATCTTCTGTGGCAGGTGGTAAATGATCACTGCACTATAAGAAGCAATCCTCAGTCATGCCATTGCATTGCTCCCAAGGTGAGTGTTGCAATATGTATGCTTCACTTTTCCTATACTTTCAGATATTGGTTTAATCCTGAAAATCTGATGTATTGGAGGTCTGATCTAGTCTAAAAAATTCCTATATACTTGTAGTGGTGTGGGATTGGGTTTTCTGAATTTTGTATGGTTTCTGTTATGTTCTATATTTGTTTAAAATGGTTTGTTCCAAGTACCCCTTCTCCTTACCCCCTGATGGTCTCTTCCTTAAAATATGCTGTCAATCACCCTGTTAAATCTAGAAGATTCGGATCTAAAAGCCTTGGGATTTGGCCTTAGATAAGGGGTAACACCTTTTTCCTTTATTTTTTTAAGTTCCCCTGTCCTGGGTCACACCCTCCCTTGTTAGCTATTGGTTCTGGGTTCCCCTTTCGGAAGAACCGCCTACCCAGGTTAAAGGGGACAGCCCAGGGCCAAGGACTTGTCTGTCTGCCACGAGGCCCAGCTGGAACATCAATAAAGCCTGGAACTCTAGCAAAAGACCTCTCTCTTTATTCCACGCCTGCAAGCACGCTCCTGCATGAAATCTGGACCTGCCTAAAACTTCATCATATCACGACAGAGCTTAGATAGCCGGTGGGCAGCTCTGAGGACTGTGATATATACTTTCTTTTAGTGACTAAGAATATGCCCCCTTAAATAAGTGGGGTTTATATATTATAAAAAAATATTATTATTATACTTTTGTGAGTGCCATATATGATTTTCACTTACTGAACATCTAGCCCAATTCTTACGTTTACTGTATTGAAATCAGGTTCACTTTCTTCATGTCTTTTAACTCCTTCTTTTAACATTATAGTGTTGTAAACTTCTAACAAATCAAGTACACTGGTTTAGGAATTATTTTAATGAATATTGGCAATATCTGAAAAACTGTATTATTTTAGCATATGGTAATTTTTTAGAGCAAATAGAAATACAACTGTGCTATGTAAGTTCTTTAGTTACTCTGAAGGAAAAAAAGGTATGTTGCTTTTTCTATCACCATAAATATCTTTCACCTCAGTGTCCCTTTGTGAAAAAAACTCAATAAGTGAAAATGCTTTGAAGGCAGGTTTCCTAATCAGATTTTTATAAAGAGATATCATTCATTGCTCAGCTTAACAGGGCAGTTGAATGCCAACTGGTAATTGAAGTCCGTCTGAAGAAAAATAAAATATCAATCACACTTGTCATTAAAAGAGAAGTGAAAAGGTATACAAATGAATGTGGTTTTCTTTTGACCCAAGGATATTTTTTTAACAGAAATACTGATTTATGCAACCATCAGGTTTGAGTGCATGCAACACAACTTTCTCAGATTGAATTCCATTGATTTTCTATAACAATGTCAAGCATTCAATGCATCACAGCAGCTGTGAGACTGAAATAAATAATCCCTTATGAAAGAAAGTGATTCTTCCCTTCTTAAACCTATAGGTGAACATCTTGTTCTCCTTTTGCCTTGCTCTGTTGTAGCTTAATCTGTAAGACGTTACAACTTCTTAATTCCCTGTCTTCATTTTCATTTAGGATAACATGGTTTGTTTTTCTTATAACCTTCTTTATACTCTTGCCTCTGGGACAAGTTGTTAAAATTGTATGCCTTTCTGTTTATGAAATGTGAATAGAAGTAAAGAGCAAAATAAATGCCAGAAAATTCAACTTTGAATATAGTTATATGTGATATTGACAGAATCTGAGTAGCACAAAAATACCCTTGAAAGATGTTATTTCACATGGAAGATTCTTATTTGAAAGGTACAACAGACTTGTAACACATACTGCACATGCAGGTTATTTCTAATGAGATCTCAGTGTTTCTGATCACACTGTCAGTCATAATCACTTTTCTGATATTGTTAGTTCTGGTTATTTGAGTTTAATATTTATAGCTCAAGATACTCATTTATAAATTTGAGTTTGATGAGTCTTGTACTCCACACCAAATTTATCACTTGCTTTGTTATTGATTTATTAGTTATTTACTCTTCTTTTTCATACATGTGATTTAAAGTTGGTAAATAATTTAAATTCCACTATGATATTAATTTCAGGCACCTTCAGATGTTGTTTTGAAATTCTTACCTCGAATATAAAACCACACTACTGCTTATGAGGAATGACATACAATTTTCAGATGAGTGTTTCCATACAGAAAGCTACTACTATCCCTGAAGAATTTCACTGATGTACAACTTGATTTATCATAAACACATTATGCATGATTTTCAGATGACACTAAATAAAAATTCAACTGTTTTGCAAGTAAGAAGTATAATGTAGAGCATTGGATTATCTTCTCACTCTTATTCAATAACAAACAAATCAGTTCTTAATTTTTTCTTGTTGTGGTTCCCTGTATCTCAAGGAGTTGAAATGACTATTCAGCAGTTTCCTCAACTCCAAGTAGGCCTTCTATTTTGATTGGCAATAGCAGGTCAATACTGGTACTCATTTGTAATTATAATAGGTCTATATTTGTAACTAATAATGGTAGCATAAATAAATATAAATAAAAATCTCTATTTGAAATGAATGGCCAGTGAAAATGTAGCATAAAAGTGACTGCTAACTTGGTAACAATATCTACTTTAGGCATCCTGTTTTTGATATTTTAATTTGCTTTAATTAGACTCAATGTCTCTTTTTTTCTTACACCCAGGAAAGAACGATTGACATCTTCAGTGGGATATTTGAGCAGAGACACAGTTTTGATTCAACCCCCATATTTGTTTCCACTTTTTTAAAGGAGGCCCATGGCAACTATGGTCCTTGATAATAAAAATTTAACAATTTGAATCCTCCATTGTAACATTTTTCTCTGACTTTTAGGGTGGTTTAGAGCAGTAAAGGAAGGTGCTTACTTGATTCCAATATCTAATATAACTTAAACCAGCACATCAACAACCATGAGTTTCACTGAATATGGAAATCAGCTCTTCATAAATTAGTTCTGCTCTCTCAGCATCCTCATAGTCAAATTTAAGAAGTGTGGGTGATGAGTGGACAGTGAGGTGGATTGAGAGCTGGCTGAACAGCAGACCCCAGAGCATCCTAATCAGTGGCACAGGATCCAGTTGGAGGCCTGTCTCTAGTGGTGTCTCCCAAGGCTCAATACTGAGCCCAGTATTGTTTAACTTATCATCAATGGCTTGGATGAAGGAGCAAAGTGTGTCAGCAAGTTCACTGATGACACAAAGCTGGGAAGAGCAGCTTGTATCCCATAGGGCTGTGCAGCCCTTCAGAAGGACTTCAGCAGGTTGGAGAGATGGCCAGAGAAGAACTGTCTGAAATTCAACAAAGGCAAATGAAGCATCCTGTACGTGGAGAAGAATTACCCACCAGTACAGGCTGATCTGCTGGAAAGCAGCTCCGTGGACAAGAATGTGGTGGACAGCAAGCTGTGCATGAGCCAGCAATGTGTCCTTGTGGCCAAGAAGACTAACAGAATTGTCGCAGTGCGCCTCCTCCCGGCTAGCCCCGGCACACCTGACAGCTGTGATCCAGTGTGCTCTTCTGCTACCGACCCACCAACCCGTCTTGTGATGGCAGCGAAGAAAGGAGGGGACTCTCTGAGGTTAAACAGGGAAGGAGTTTATTGGGACACAGGGGACCCTCACCTCCAGACCCGGTGCCTCAGAGAGACCCCGAGCCTGGGATGAAGGGGGTTTTTAAACGCAAGGCGAGCTCAGGGTGGGCACAGACAGAACCAATAACAACAACTCGGGGAGTGGCTGTATGCACAACAAGAACAAATCACAACAAACTGGGAGGGGGAGCGCTGGGACCCATCCAATCACCCACTGTCCCCTGGGGGGAGGTTCCCCTGCTTGGGGGACAAGCCTGAGGGTGACTGACAGGGGGGGTAAAGTAACCTGGAAAGATTGACATTTAACAAAGGCGGGAAAGGAGAACCAATGGGGAGCTGTCTCTGGGGCAGGGTAGAGGAGAATACATAGAATGAAACAACCGAGGGCTAAGAATAACTCGGGAGAGGGGAGCAACAAAGATGGGGGACAAAGAACAACTTGCAGAACATAACATGGAAGCCATTTTAACTTTAACCATAAGCTTGTCAAAAATAAACACCCACACAGAATCATGAAATGCATTATGAAGAGCACTGCCAGGTCAAGTGACATCAGCAGGTCAAGTGAGATGATTCTCAAAGCTTTACTCAGCTTTGGTGAGGCCACATCTGGAGTGCTGTTTTGGGCTCCACAGTACAGGACAGATGTGGAGCTCCTGGAGCAGGTCCCAGTGGAAGGCAACAAGGATGATTAGAGGACAGGAACATCTCTCCTATGAGAAGAGGCTGAGGAAAGTGGGCCTGTTCAACCTTCAGGAGAAATGACGGAGAGGGGACATCATCAATGTCTATCTGAAAGCAGGGTGTCCAGAGGATGGAATCAGGCTCTTCTCAGTGGTACCAAGCAACAGGTAATGGGCAGAAACTGATGCACAGAAACTTCTACCTGAACATGAGGAAGAACTTTACTGTTCAGGTGACGGAGCTTTGGAACAGACTGCTCAGAGAGGTTGGGGAATCTGACTGTTGGACCAGATGATCCACTGTAGTCTTGTCCAAAATGACCCTATTCTCTGATTCCATAAGAAAAAAGCAGGAATGCAATATAGCAGTAGGTATGGCCAAAAGAAATTGATAAAGCTTTCGATGTAGTGATTCTTTCGAGACACTATTCTTTCTTTCAGAAATTTTATGAGGTCTCATTTTCACAATTATCTAATACCTAACTGGGGAATTAATTACTGACTGCTATGTAGATTGTCATCTGGAATTGTATACTGCCTTAAGACAGAGAAAGGCATGGAATACATCTCATTTGTATGCATATTTTACTTCTGTGTGTCTTTTTTCATGTGCTATAGGTAAGGAAAAATTGGTTGGCTCTGAAATCTTTTACTTGTATCTTATGTGTATTATGTTTCCTTGTCCTTGATGGGAGAAAAGATGTTTTTTTGTTAGGACAACAGCTTCTGTTGACAAAAACAGAGCACTTTGGGGATAATTTAACAGATGTTAGTTGAAAATGACTAGGAATATTCAGTAGGGGAATAAGGTGGTGAAAAGTTATATTTAGTATTTAATTATTAAAATGGAACTTACTTCATCAAATACATGAAAGCGATCTGGATATCTTTATAACCTCACTGCAATCTCTTTTCAGGTAGTTGTAAAGAGCGATAAGGTCCCCCCTGAGCCTCTTCTTCTCCGATTAAACAGCCCCAGGTCCCTCAGCTGCTTCTCATGAAACCTGTGCTCTAGACCCTTCAGCAGCTTTGTCGCCCTTCTTTGGACAAGCTCTGCCACTTCAATGTCTTTTTTTAGTAAGGGGCCCAAAAATGAACATGGAACTTGAGATGCAGCCTCCCCAGTGCTGAGTACAGAGGGCTGATCACTGCCCCAATGCTGCTTGCCACTATTGCTGATACAGCCCAGAATGCCATTGGCCTCCTTGACCATCTGGGCAGACACTGACTCATGTTCAGCCAATTGTTGACTGGCACCCACAAGTTTTTTCCTACCAGGCAGCTTTCCAGATGCTCTTCCTCAAGCCTGTAGCATTGCATGGGGTTGCTGGGACCCAAGGGCAAAACCCAGCCCTTGGCTTTGTTGAACCTCATACAATTGATTCAGCCTGTCCAGATCTGTCCCTTTAGAGCCCTCCTACCCTCCAGAAGATCAACACTCCCACACAACCTGGTGTGAAGTGATTGAGGGTGTATTCCACCCCTTGTCCAGATCATGGATAAAGGTATTAGAGAGAACTGGGCCCAACACTTAGCTAGGAGAACCCCAGTAGTGACTGACCTCCTTCTGTGTGTAGCACCTTTTATCACTCCACATTTTGGGCCAGCCATCCAGACACTTTGCTACCTGGCAGAAGAGTGCACCTGCCTAAGCTGTGAGCAGACACCATACAGCCTTGTATGGTTGCCACCAGACTGTTGGCTGAACCTGGCTTCCAGCAGTAGCAAAACTTATTACTCAGTTGCTGGTTTTGTCAATGTTCTGCTGTTTTGCTGTCACCCTCAGCTTCTGACTTGAATTGCCTTGCAGAGGTAACTCATTTCTGATGCTCCCTGGCACATATCACCTCTTTCACTTTCAGATGTCCTCTTGCTCCTGCCAGATGGATAGGAGATGACTTTGGCTTCATGTCCCCAGGTTCAGCCAGTAAAGAGTCTGAGTGCATATTCCTGATTCACAAACAAATACAGCTGGTCACACAGACAAAAACAGCGGTGGCATAAACATGAACAGCACACCCACTTCTGTTCCACCTTTCCAGCTGATTTGCTTTAAATCTACTTGTAGAATATGCACAAGTACAATGTGCTTCTTTTCAGTAGCTTGGCCCAGAGCCTGATCTCCTCCACTTCCTCAAATCTGAACCCATGGGTATCAGACCCATGTCCTTCCTCTGGCAGATATCCCTTATCTGAGGGATTAAGTCACTCACACCCCTTACTCTACTCACTGGCTGCTCCAATTTGAATTTTCTAGTGGCTTGTGTACACATGAACATAGAGGACAGAGAGACACAGCAGAAAAAAAAGAACAGTGTGGTAAGAAGAAAGGACAGATTTCAGTTATCAAGCAGAGGATTTCATAGAAATGCATTGACCAACAGGTTACTTATATACAACGAGTGACTTTGGGCCCCTTTTCCCTCTTCTAATTGCATCCTTTAAAGTCCTTTGTCCTTTTATCAATAACCCCTTTTAGTTTGCGTGGTTTTCCAGGGAATTTATTTTGCTGACTCATTTTTGTGAGCTTTTCTTCTTCAGGAAGATGATATAATATCTTTCCTTTAGTTATCAAAGAAGTAGCTGAGCCAGTATACTCTTTCACTGACTATGTTGCCAGGTTTCCTTCACCTGTCACTGCTTCTCTGATCCTTTCCATGGTTTTGTTCAATGTGATTAACCTTTAGTAAGATAACTCAGGTTATGAAAAACATGAAATATAGCTCTTTATGAAGTATTCTATCTGGTAAATGCCATACAGGTTTTTTTGTACCCTCCTTACTATAAAATAGACAAACCTTTAGTTTGTATATTTATTTCATTCCTATACTTAGACACATATTTAACACTGCAGTTTTCAAGTTCCAGAGCTGCTTTTGCTTCATAGTAATCCTATGTCAGAGCAAGGTAACTCTAAATAAAGCACATGCCAGCTCTTTTTTCCCTACAAAGAAAACCCACTTGGATGATCCAATAGCAGATGCCTTAATATATACTAAATGCCAATCTGCAAAGCAGGACACTGTAATAGATTATACAAGCATGAAAAAGAATGTCTAGACAGAGCCTGAAGACCTTCTGCCTTTGGCACAAATCACAGTTGTTCTTCATAGGTTTGTATTCAGAGTCTGGGAAGTATGGGAACAGAAGCCACCAAGAGCTTTCTCATTTTCTCTGGTTTAAGCAAGAAATCAAGTAAAATTTAGACTGAAGAACCTAAAGAAGCATTTAAATAAAATGGACATTTTTTGTGAGTGGCAGAATTAGTGAAATCTCTTTAAAAAATCTGTGTCATTTTTTTCCAATTTATTCTCATTCATGATATCATCTGCATAATTTGTGGGTTTACCCTTGTGCCCAACCTGAGCCAACAGGACTGTCTGTACGTATACTGCTGTTGTTTCAGTGCTAAAATGCTGGCTGTCCAGTTCTGCCAGCTATTCAAAGGAGACATTAAAATTTGGATTATTCTTATGATCACTGATTTTTATGAAACTTGTTTCTGATAACCTAAAATTTCTCTCATGTTTAGTTAACTCAGCTGAAAAGTTATTTGGGTAGGTGGATTTAGACACACAAAAAAGATAACTCATAAGTCTTCTTTCTTCAGAAGACCAGGCTGAAAAGACAAAATCAGAGAATTCATACTTATTATTCTCTGTTTATTTACAAATTTAAAAATTATTCATGTGAAAGATAGTAGAGAGCTAATTTGTTTATTTACTTCCATTGAACACTTTGTATGTCAAAAGTAATTGCTCAGGAAGATGAGATAATAGGAAACCCTACAGACCTTAGACAGAGTGCTGGGTTTGGCTCTCTGGCTTCTTAGATAACTGGGTAATAGACATATTTTATCCTGGAAATTTGTTCTAAATTCTTTTCAGGAAAAGAAAAAGAAAAAGAAGAAGGGAAGAGAAGAAAAGAGAAAAAAAAAGAAAAGAAAAGAAAAAAGAAAAGAAAAGAAAAGAAAAGAAAAGAAAAGAAAAGAAAAGAAAAGAAAAGAAAAGACAAGACAAAAGAAAAAAGAAAAGAAAATATGAGAAGATTATTTTATTTCTGGTGGCAGAAAAGCCACTGTTTTCTCGGAGTTCTCTCTTTGCAGTGATACAACAATGTACAGCCTCCTTTCTCCCCTTCTGTGAGGAGCCAGTGAGTTTTGTTATGCCTCAGCAATGGTTGTCAGACAGACACTGGGGAGGGATTGCTCATGTGCCATGTCCAGGAGGCAGATAGGAGAAGATGGGGGAAAGCCTTGTCTCTGGGGGGACTTTGCCTGGCCATTTCACACATGGGACAGGCAAACACCAAAGACACTGCACCCCAGAGACACTCTCCAGTCAGATGGCAAAAGGTCTCCAGCAATGGACTGCAGTGGGACTCTGGGCTGAGTCTCCTGTCAGCAGGTGGACTTTGGGAGGAGCCGGGGGCATAAAGAATAACTGCATCGTGAGCCTTGCTGGGGGCTGTTCTGTTCTTTGCTTTTTGCTTCTTTGGGGGCTTTTTGAACTTCTTTTGGAGTCCTGCCTTTTGTTTCTCCTGCTCTCGCTGGTGCCTGCTCACCCTCGGGTCTTGTCCTGCCTCCCTGTGTCCCTGACCAGCTCCATCTCTGCGTCCCTGCCCGAGTCACCTGTGTCCTGCCCTGCCCACCTCTGAGCCTGCCCACCGCCCATCCTCACCACAGCCCTGTCCAGGCTCCTGGAGCTCCTGCCCAAGGACCCCTCACCTCGTGTCACCTCGGTAGCTGTGCACAGGCAGGCAGCGTGCACAGCCCTGACTCCTGGATACCGAAGGTGTTCCCCAACTGCCGGTGGAAATGCTTTTCCTTCTGTCTCTTCTCTCCCTCTCTTCCATTTTTCGCCTTTTTGGTGTCTTGTCTAGCCCTCTAACCCTATAGTGGGCTAGCTTCTTTTTATTTTGTCTTTTCATTACCAATAAACAGTTGTCAGATACAACGTTTGCCTCGTTTGGCTTAATTCCGTTCCCGACCATCCATTATTAAAAGGACTCCTCACTGTTCCCCACGTTGGAACGCAGCACCTTCTTCACTTCTCTTTATTAGACTAGTCCAGGGTCACTCTCATCAGCCTCTGGGCAGATGGTCAGTAGTTGATGCAAGAAGCATAGAAGACATCAAAAAGCTTTAGCATCTGAGGTAGGTGGGGTTTGTAGAAAGGAGATTAGACTGAAAACTGAAGCAATGCAAGCAGATAAAATTTAATATAAAGATATACATTAATCCTGAGAGGCACAGAAAAAAGCTATTTTTGTGTGATCTCACTTCTTCATACACAGATCCTTTTAACACAAGGAGATAGCTAATGGCATAAATCAAACAGGTTCCCATTATATAAGGAATAGTAACAAGTTACGAAGTTTGCAAGGTTCATATGGGGTCAGGATGAATGCTACAAGTTCCAAATGGATGCCTAGGACTGGAACTCTGCCCCAGATACCCGGCACAATTTACAGTGCAATGTGGAGACGTGGAAGGTTGTCAGGAAATGCCATATGTGTCCAAACCATGAATAGATTCAAAAAACTTCCAGCTAGGGCATCCTCATTGGAATGACCCTCAGTAGCTGTGACCATTCAGTTCAGCTACAAACTGTGGAGTCCCTTGAAAAACATAATAAAAAAATGAACCTTTTACCTCTAATCTCCAAATAGACTGAAGTAAAAAACAAATTAGCCATTATCTTGAGCAAGTCAGGATTTTTCATTGTTTCCGTATTTTTTTCCAAAATTACTATGATTACTGGTACTTAGGACTCCTTTTCCAGTTTCTGATTAATTAATCAGATTTACTCCAAAAGAGTAATAGAGAGAAAAAAACAAAAAACCAAAAACCACCAAAAGCAAAACAAACAAAACCTCACAAACAAACAAACAAACCACAGAAAACACCATCCAATTTATGGTTTGACTAGTTGCCTCTGCCAATATTGCATTACAAATCACTACTTTTTTATAGTTAGATAAGGGAACAATTATCATTGTAAAAAACAAAAACCTTTAACCACAGCACTGTAGAAAGAAAAAAAGAGCTAATTCGGCTTTTTCACATTCTTATGCAATTTTTATTCAAAAATACCTAGTTGCTCAAAGTCTCCAATTAGGTATACAGAGATCCATCAGAAAAAGCTATCATGACCAAATGTGAACTTTGATCTGTTTCTCTGCGCTTGTATCTTTAATTGATTTTTCATTTGTAATAGCAAAGAAATCAATTGTAGTTTCATGAAAATAGGAAGAGGTTTGTGTAAAACTGCATAAGAAATGCAGTTCTATATATTTATTAAATTAATTTCTTTACTACAAGAAACAGCTTTAGCAATCACTTAGGGCACTTATTTTTAATAACTGAAGAACAGGTTTCAGAAAAAATTAGGAACTGCTGAAGTATTTCAGGAGAATGCAGATGGTTTATCCTTGACTTAGTCACTAAAGAAATAGCTTTTAAAAATAGATCCTTATTTATACAATGATGGTCAGCTATAGACTTTTTTATGGAAAAGTACAAATGCTTTCAAAATCCAAGATTGTCTCATAATAAAGATACAGAAATGGCACCTTAAAATGCTCAGTGTCTCTAATACAGTATAGCCAAGAGGGAAGAGTGACATGCCTTCAGGTCTTTCCTTCAAGAGTTATTTTTTATCTTAATCGCTGAAAAAAAAAAAAAAAAGAAAAAAGAAAAAGAAATCAAACTGGACTTTCAGCTCCCAGACTGATGTGATCACTTGGCTACGCAGTCAGAGTTCACTTTTCTTCCCTTGTCCATGAATCCAGTGTTCCAGTACTAGAAGATGAAGCATTTTTAAATTCCTGAATTCTCATACTCAAACAATAGGAACACACACCACTATCATCACTAAGACTTCTTTTTTGGATTCTTTACATGGAGGAAAAAAAAAACATTTACAGAGCAAAATTTCTGACACGTATCTTATAATGAAATGAATAGCAACCAAAAGTAAACATACCTTTTCACTAACTATGAGTATTTTAGAGTAGTGGAGATGAATTTTATTACTTCAAGTTCCCATGATAATATGGAATGCAAAATGGTAAAATACTTTATTTTGTTCAAGTAGAAAGTAGACTTTAATACTGTTCCTGCAGTCAAGTCAGTGGAAAATACTGACCACGCTCTACAACCGTTATGTTCTAAGAATGATTGGTGGATCCACTGAAAAGAAGAAATTTGTAGGAATATCTGATTTGTTGGTCTTAACAGGACTTAATGTTGAGCTAGAGGCCTCCTTGTTCAGCAGTGTCCAAGACTTGTATGACTCTCAGTATGCCTAGAAGGGCATCTCTAGATAATGATGGGATACTGTGCTGACTACAATTACATAGGTGAGATATCTTTAATTATGCAGATAGATGACCAGGGATCTTTGCCAGTAGTGCCTTTCATTGACTATCCTATTCTATTCTTCATTCTACTGAGTTCATCTACCTCATCCCACAGCTTTTTGTTTCTGTATTCATAAAGCTAATTAACACCAGCTAGGAGCATCACAAACCTGTTTCGAGCAGGCAAAGACACTCCTCTAACAGTTTCTTTCCAGAGTAGAGTTATGAGTATTGATATCTAACAAAAAGACAAGAAAAGGATAAGGTGAAATTAGAAAACACCTCTTTATCCTCATAAAAGTGCATACATATAAAACATGTGTGCAAGTGAGACATTCTGGTTTCAAGTACTAATTGCTTGACAAGTGGACATATGTGCCTTGGCTTCCTTTTACCTTCTACTCTGCTGGTAATACAGAGCAGCTGTGACCCTAAATTTAAGCTAGAATTATGACTGTTATCTCTTGACAAATTTGTTCACAATTCTTCAGGCATTTTTGCTGATTCAATATCACTTAACACTGGCATATATCCAGATTTCTGCAGAAACTGCAGTTATGCTGAGCTTTTGAAATATCTTTATTTTGTACAAAGACAAGGATATGAGTATTAGAGCAAATGTCAGTTTCATATAAAATGAAGTCAGGATTTGAATGAAAAAGGTGAGTTCTGATCCTTCACAGATGTACCATACATCTGGAGTGATTACAAAGATTTTATGGCAATTTAAGCTAAAAATACACCAGGGTGAAACCACTGACTTAAATACAGTAGAGGGGCCTGATTTTTTTTTTTTTTTTTTTTTAATTTTTTTTTTCTTTCTATGAATATGTGTGTGTATGTTGAGGGAGGGGATTGCCCTGCTTTGCTCTGCACTGATATGATCACACTTAACTCCTCTCTGCAGTATTAGGCACCACAATAAAAGAAAGACATAAGAGCTGCAAGAAAGTGTCCAAAGGAGGGTGACAAAGATAGTGAAGTGCCTTTAGGGGAAGCCATAAGAGGAGCAGCTGCAGACCCTTGGTCTGTTCAGCCTGGAGAAGAGACTGAGGGGAAACCTCATTGCAGTCTGCAAATTCTTTGTGAGGAGGAGGGGCAGACACTCATCTCTTCTCTCTGGTGACCGGTGACAGGACCTGAGGGAATGCCATAGAGTTGTGTCAGGGGATATTTAGGTCAGATATTAGGGAAAAAGCTCTTCATCCAGAGGCTGGCTGGGGACTGGAACAGGCTCCCCAGGGAAGTAGTCATCGCACCAAGCCTGACAGAGTTCAAGAAGCAGTTGGACAATGTTCTCAGGCACAAGGTGGGATTCCTGGGGCTGTCTTGTGTAGGGCCATGAGCTGGAATCAGCTCCTTGTGAGTTCCTTCCAACTCAGAATATTCTATGACATATGTATATGTAAAATTACTACAGTATGGATTCTGAAAGCTTGAACTTGTTTTAAAGAGTTAGAAAACTGGAATTAAGCATTTCTTTACTCTCAGTTGCATTACCTATAATGCCATATTTGCAAAAACATCTTTCACATCAAAAAAAAGAAGAAAAATTAAACAAGATTTTAGATTTCTATATGGCTTTAGCAAACATTGACTAAAATATCTCATGTTGTAGATGGTGTACTTTTGATATTTTTTTGTTTAGAAACAAAAAAATCAATATGTAGAACAGAAATTAAAAAAGAAATAACATAATTTTCCTTTTATTTTTTCACTAGCATCTTACAAGTTGTTAATGAAGCTAAAGTAACTTTAACAACACGAAAAAAAAAAAAAAATCTGTCCTTGCTTGTATCCGTACAAGTCAGATTTAATTATTGAGAAATATTCCTTGACAGTGTCTACATAAACACACAAGATCAAACACAGTTATGCCTTTCAGTTGTACTTCCAGTAATTTTAAAGTTTGTGGCTTTTTAAATCACTGGCTGTTGGTGCGATAAAATGAGATTCAATGACAACTTAGCATCTCAGCAAGTGCAGTATGATATTTTCCTTGGTGCCGCAGGATACCTATGAACATTTGAAAATGTGTTTTGAAATGTGCCAAATAGTTTTATTTAATGTGGACACTTCAGAAAAAGAAGAACTGATCAGCATGTGGGCATTATGGGCATTGCATTGCTCTGACACATTCTAGGAGCATGAGACTTGAAAGAGTTCTTTTATTAAATTTCTGATTAAATGCCTGAATGCTTGTGGAGAATGAAAAGTAGGGCTGCCATAAATAATAGTAGAGCTAACTGAATATATTTAATTCCCAAAAATATTTGTCTATCTCTTCTCATCCCATACTACTTTTTGTTAAAGACTCCAAGTGCATTTTCTTGAGAAAAATTTTTACAGAAATTATGAGCAATGCACATCTTGTTTATAATATTCCATGTCAAGATTAGCTCTGGACAGAAAAATGGGCTAATTTGAACATTTTAAAGAAATACAATGTTTCCAGTATTCCTTTTGTACTGAAAAATGTGGAATGCATCACATTTTACACACTGTGTTTCAGGTTGCTTTGGGGGCTGACAGTAGCTACTGGTAGGCATCTGACTATACCTGATTAATCCACTTTGATTCCCTAGAAGTTGAACGTTAATAAAAGCAGATAGGGAAAGATGACTGGCCCCCCAGTCTTACCAAGCAAAAAAGGACAGTTTTGTGGTTTAACCTTAGGAAGCAGCATGGTCTCTCAGAGCCCCTTACTCACTCCTCCACAGTGGAATGGGGAGAAAATCAGCAAGGTAAAAGTGAGAAAACTAATGGGTCTAGATAAAGACAGCTTAAAAGCTAAAATAAAAGTCCTGCACACAAGCAAAACAAAACAAGAAATTCATTTGCCACGTCTCACTGGCAGGCAAGTATTCAGCCATTCCAATGCAAGCAGGGCTCCATCAGGCATAATGGTGACTTGGGAAGATGAATGCCATCCAGACATCCCTCCTCTTCCTTCTTCTTCCCCCAGCTTTATATGCTGAGCACAGTGCCACATAGTTTGGAATATCCTGTTGATCCATTGGGGTCAGATGTCCCGGCCTTAATGCCCTGCAAGCACTGGGCAGCAGAAGTTAAAATAGTGGTATGCTATCAGCACCATGCTCATTACAAATAAAAAATACAGCATCACCTTCTGTGATGAAAATTAAATGTATTACAGCAAGAAACAGCACAAAGAGTGACAGAACTCCTGAATCTGAGTGGTTTCACTCAAAGGACAAATGTCTTTAATCACTGATAGAAACAAGTAAAGCTAGTCGCATTTAACAAGCACTTGTTCTCAGAGGGAAGGATGACCAGACGAGTGCAAAATTCTGAAAAAGAAACTGATAAAAGATCTGAAAATTTTGAATTTCCAAATCTTGCCTTTTGTGATAATAGATCAGCAGGTAAAAAATTATCTGGTTTTCATTGGTTTGAAATGTTTACTCACTTTCACCTTTTCGTCTACATCAACAACGAGATTGAAGAACCTTGTGAAAAATTTCAGGTTTGACTTAGAGATCTGAAATATAGATTTTGGATCCTAAAAATAGTTGCTTATATGTAACTAATTTTATAGAATCTGAATGATCCAGACATGTTTGGTTTTTTTAAAATTAAATTTCCCCTATATCCTATTTTCCACTTTTGTGACTACCTGCAGCATAGTCACTTACTTCTTTTTTTAGAATGTGTGCTGTGTTCTATAAGATTGCTTTAACTTGTCCAATTTGCTCCTTTACACTGCATCTGGTACCTGGATTGAGAATAAATACATTACTTGTGGACCGAGTTACTTCCAAAATGTAACGCTACTAATCATTTTACATGCAAAGCAAACTGATTAAAAAAAAAAATAATTCAGAGTTAAATAACTAACCTGCAATGCAGGAGAAAATGGAGGTATCCAGATGGTAATTTTCTGCCCTTTAGTTAAATTTAAGCTGGCAGATTCTCCTTGTAATGGCCTTCAAAGGACTTTGCTGTCTTCTTGAGCATAAAAACTTACATTATGCAGATAGTCATTTTACTAAGTCTGATTTTATCAGTTTCACTTAATTTTGGTATACTGGGTCTTAACTCCAAACCTCATATTTCAAAGGAAAATTCTTAAGACTGAGGGTAAAGTTTATTCTGAAGTGATGGTGTGTCAACCCTTCTTGCTGAAGTAACATCCCTTATTACGGTATCATTAAAATATTATTTAGGTCAAAGAATGAGAGACACGGCCTCACTCTGAAAATGTTTCTTTAGTTTAATACATTAGGACTTTCAGCTGTGAAGGAAAAGCAACAGTTTTTATTCCTACTCAAAAAATGTTTGAGGCATACAATATCATATTGTCTTACATTTAAGTTTATAAATGATTTTTTGAAAAAAAGGCCAGAAATTCCCCTTTTTAATGGCCCTCCTTTTCTATGCCAAGACAAAGTTGCATTTAATAGGACACATATGAGCTCTATTTGACTGTAATTATGCAACTTACTAGTCATCTAAAAAATTGTGATCACCAGCAAATGTCTGCCATGACAGAAAATAAGAAGTTCCTTTCTTGAAGGGTTCTTCTTGCTCCAGTGCAAATGCTTATGTAGGTGATTGCTTGCACTTTTTTATTTGTAATCATGTCTAATACTCTTGATGTGCTAATTTATTCCCTAATGTTCTACTGATTTGATTTATTAAATTTGCTAAATGTATGAGCTTACCCAATCTGTAACCTTGTAATTCCCAATGCCAAATCACATAAAATACTATTTTTCCTCTATCATACTAAAGTGTCATCTTAATGTTCCTATTATGAATTTATTTTTCCTGGAATTGTTTGTGTAATAAATCGAAAGAAGAACAATAAAACATTTATCTACAATGGGTCCTTTTACGTTCCGTATTTCCGTGGTAACTTGTCATGGTTAAAACTAAGCTGGCAACTAAGCTCCACACAGCCATTCGCTCACTAACCCCCCCACCAGTGGAGTAGAGGAAAGAACTGGAAAAACAAAAAAAATTAGAAAACTCACGACTCGAGACAGACAGTTTAACAGCAAAAGCAAAAGTCATGTGCACAAGCAAAGCAACAAGAAATCAGCTCACCACTTCCCACAGCAAGTAGGTGTCCAATCATCTCCAGGGAACTATGGCTCTAACAAGTGTAACTGTGACTTGGGAATTAAAAATGGAACATGTGCATCCCCTTCCTCCTTCTTTGCCCAACTTTATGTGCTGAGCATAATGCCATATGGTATGGAATGTTCCTTCAGTTATTTGGGAACAACCTCCTCCCAACCTCCCATGCGTCCCCAGCCTTCTGGTTCTCGGGGACCTGTGGGGTGGGTAAGCAAGGCCCAAGGATATTTTGAGAAGAGGCCATGCACACGGTGGCATCTCCCTGGATAACCCCCAGCTACCAACAGTGTGAGGCACAGAGCCCTCCTGAGCCAGTGAGGTGTTCTCAGTGGGTTTCCTGCTGGCCCCAGGCTCTGCTGTGTGACACCCCCACTTCCCTGACAGCTTCTGCCACATTGCGGGATTCACGTACAGCCACAATATCTCCTCAGGTCCCTGGCTTAGGGTCAAACCTCAGCCTCCCAGTACAGCCAGTGTAGGTGGGGGAACAGAACAAGGGGTTGAAGTTTAGTTACCTTAAGAAGCAATGCCGAGGTGCCAGGCTGCAAGCACAGCCTTTGCCTGCCAGCAGCAACTGCCGTGGCAACTGCCCAAACCACGGAGAGCCTTCCAGCTCCACCAGCCACTGCCTGGAGGCTGTGGGATTATGCCCTTCCAGCCTGTCCAGCCGTGCCCATGCCCACCCCCTCGGAAGAGCAGGGCCCTTGGCACCGCACAGCTTCAATCCCTCTACAGACTGCTCCCTGAAAGAGTCAGGCTTGATGATCCTTCCAGGTCCCTTCCAACTCTGCGACCTGTGCTATGGCACCAACATTCATGCCCCTCTACCTCTGTACATTTGGTCTCTGCAGGGCTGCAGCAGCTGGGTCTCCAGGGACCAGGGATGGCAGCTCTCTCTGCAACTCACTGGGCTCACATCCTGCCTCTCCTGTGGGAGCCCCATAAGCCTCACCTGAGCCCTCCACATTGCAGAGCCCAGCCACAGTTCCCCCAAGGCCAGGGCTTGTTATCACCCCTTGACATATCCTTACAGGCAGGGCCTGTGAAATATCTCCAGGCAGGGCCTCAGTGGGTCTGTTTCCTGAGCGCAGTTTCCCTTCCATTGCCAGGCAATGCTCAGGAGCCAGGGCAGGAACAGACCCAACCCCCTGTGGAGTGTAGCCAAGATGAGGAATGAAGCTTCCAGCCTGGACACACCTGTGTGCTGGCCCTGGCCATCCCAGAATCTCATGCACCTTGGCCAGCTCAGCCCAGTCTCTGGAAGAGCTGGGCTGGATCCTGGGATTCCATTCCATTCCCTTCCCTGGTAGGTACATTTTGCAGCCTCAGCAGTCGTATTTGAGGCAAAGTTTGGCAAGGGACGCCACTTTGAAACTTGTCACTCTGTGGGAGGGTTTCCCTTAACCCTTTGAATACTCACATTTTCCTATTCTTGCCCTTCCCCTTTCCCTCAGATTCTGCAGAGATAATTTTTGGGTTGAGTTCGATTTTGTACTGATTGATGTCAGATTTTTGTTTCCTTTTTCTCTGAGTGCTTTTACCACCTAGGCAGTATTGGAGCCAAACTTGCCCGTGAACTTTGTCACACAAACTTTTATATTAACTCTGCTTTTGCTGGTACCTTTTACTGGCAATTCCTTATGTGATCTAAACCACTCTTTTGCGACACACGGTTGTCAGCCTGGTGCACATTATCAGCTGCTTTGTATCTCCATTTTGTGTGTTTCTGGCTTTGTTTCACTCAGTAGAGTAAAAGAGGCTCCTCTTAACCCAAATATTTCTGTGCTCCCGTAAAGCCCTGACTAAAGCATTTCTGATTAAATCAGTTGCTTAGTCAAACACTTTCTGGCACTGTTCCCAGCAGGGTAGAGCAGCAGAGAGCACTGGTGACTCTATAACAGTCACAGAAATGTTAGAGTTGGAAAGGACTGCTGCAGATCCCCCAGTCCAACTCCCTTGCCATGGCAGGGTCACCTAGAGCAGACGACACAGGAATGTGTCTAAATGGGCTTTAAATGCCTCTGGAGAGGGAGATCCTACAAGCTCCCTTGGGCGGCATGTTCCAGAACTGTGCCACCCTCACCCACCTCACATCCTTTGCGTGCTGTGGAGTTTCCCCCATGGCAATGTCTGCCCATCTCTCTGGGTCTCAGAAGAGCAGGACCCATGGCCTTGCAGTGCACTGCACCTCACCTTACCATAACCACCTCCCACTGCAAGTTTTAAAGACTTACCACCCTTAGTGAATTTATTCAGTGGGCAGTAGGGTGCACTCTGGGATTCTTCACTGTCAGCCACCTCCTGCCAGGGATTTTTACATTTAGTTAGAGGACATGTTTCCTACCCGCCATGTGTGGTGAACTCTGGCTTTTTGAAAAACTGGTTCTCTACCTCGAAATCTTCTTCAGCTGTCAGAAGGATTTTGTCGTCCAGTAAAATAATCTCAGTGTATTACTGAAACTCAGATTGAATCAGGTCAGTGGAAGTGGTTGGATTTTCTTCAGGTTTTCCTATAATTAGTTTTGCAAGAAAATTATTCATCCTTACAGGTAAAGTCTGCAAAATACCTGATATGTTTCTTTCTTCAATTCTTTCTACTGTGAATATTATGGAAAGAGAAAAACCATCTACTTAGACACAGATGACCCATGTATTCTTTTTTCTTTTCACTTCAGGAACGTACCTATGAATATATTATGGACAGGTCTTTGCATATTCACTGTTTCTAAAGATTTCACTGCCGAACACTTGTAGATTCAGAAGACTTAAGGTTATCTATTAGAAATTTTTATAGCTATTAGTAATAAGTGTTCCAGGAAAACCTGGAAGTCTTAATAATTGGACAAGATAATAACAAGTTGTCTACATTTCCCTCAACTTTAGATACTGAAATCAATAACTAAATTAGTTACTCTAGACTCCTCTTACTGTCAATGGACACTAATAGGCTTCTTCAGGATGTGATCTATTTCTTATTGAAAGATTTACAATTGTATGAACAGCCTTTGAAAATATTGTATTTCTCTCCACTGACTATGAAGCAGTACTGGGATAACTAGGTTAGACATGGATGTTAACATAGCAGATATTCACATTTAATATAGCAGATATACACATTTAATCAGTTAAGTATCAGTTACAAAGAGAAGAAAGTTCTTGTCCCAATGAATTTGCTATCTAAATAAGAAAGGGGGAAATGGAAATTTAAAGACTTTAAATAGCTTGCACAAAATCAGAACGTAAGGTATTTCCTGAGTCCAATGAAAAGGTTTTAAGCAGAAGGCTCTATCTGCTCCAGTTTTCAGTATGCAGTTGTTCTTTCAAAGCTTCTTTGGCACCCTGAAAAAGTTCTCATACTACCCTGCTATGTTCATGACAGTTTATCTATGTTTATTTTGTAACTTATTTCCATTGTAGTAAAAATGCTGTTTGATTCACTTCTACATAGAGACCTCATAAAAAATGGAAAGGCTTCAATAATTTTAAATCATTTTATACTGCATATAGAGATTTAAATTTCAGTGCTATTTTTTTTTTATTAGCACTTTAATTTGGAAGGTACTAGGCTTCTACAAGATTTAAAATTATTGGAGCATTTCAAATTTTTATAAGCTTTCCAGTAAAGATGTGACTAGGGTTCTGGGCTTATAAAGTCTGGGACAATTTAAATTTAATCTAAATAATTTAAGTGCTTCAGACTTCAGGGAGATTTTCAATCTCTCAGACTGGGATCCATGTTCAGAGACTAGAGCAATCTTATAATGTAAAGTGCTTTCATAATTTTAAAGATCTGCAGGCAGCATTCTGAAAAAGGTGTTTTTTATTTTCAGTTTGTTAATTCAAATTATTTGTTTTCATCTGCAGTGTATGGAAAGGAAAAAAGGTGTAATAAGAATATAAAGGGAAGTCTGTTTACTTTAGAAAAATTTGGATAAAAATGAGCTTTTCTGTTGTGATAAATGGTGAGATAATATGAAGAACACCATTTATTAATGTACATTTTGAAATTTGCTATAAAGTGTTACGCACTCTATAGTCTCACCTATGCCCATCAATATTAGATGTACTCATTATCTTACAATATCAAAGATATATAACTTCTATTTTTCACCCTTTTCAAGACTTAATTTCACTTGGAGAGGAACCAAAATGCATCTAATTATATTTTGTTTAATTTTGTCTAATGTGAAGATGTTAACTTTCTTGTAAAATAAAAAAGGCATGTGCCATTTCATAGCCATCTTTGCCCTACAATCAACAAAATATTATGGCATTGAAAAAATATAGATGTCTGATTCATGCAATCTTTTGAAGCAAAATTTCAAAGACCATTGTTGTGTGCCTGGGGAAGAATTCTGCTAGCACCATCAGTTATTTTAGAATGTAATGTCTCCATCCATGTAACATGTGAACATAACTAATTGATCTTGTCTTTTCCATCACTATGACAGTTATTTTCTGTTACTGGAACTTCATTTGCAATTCAGATTGCTTAGTTAAAGAAATCTCATTTATTTTTCATGGCACTAGAAAACTTCTAAAGGCACAAAGCAATTGTCGAATGTTCTGGTTGCAGAGAGGAGACAGGAGCTTGGCAAGGTGTGGTCATCTCAGTTGTTATTCTATATCACTCACATCATCACTGGGAGGTGTGATTTCAGGATGAAAATGATGGTGCTTCTCTCTCTCTCTCTCTCTCTCTCCATCAGGAGAGTCAGTCACCACAGCACTTGTGGGCCCTGGTTCCTCTGCCATACTGCCAGTCCCCTTCCCTTTCTCTCTGGGATGTGGCCATGGGATGTGGTGCTGAAATGTCAGCAGTAGTGTTGGCCCAACAGTTCTGCTGCGGAGGCTTCCCTGGGGAAAGAACAAGCAAGGGCAATGCCAGCCCAGCCAAGCCCATCAAGCCCAGCCTGAACAAGACAAACTAAGGCAGCAGAACAGTGGGAAAGTGGTCATGACCTGTGGGAACAACCTCTAGAGCAGTGAAGCAGTAGAAGCAGCAGCACAAGCCCCTGTGTGGAACTGAGCCACAGTGGAGCAGCAGTGGAACCCAACTCAGGCTACTCAGCTTGGGAGTTTTTTTGTCACTGTTTGTCATTTTTTCAGACTTGGGGTAGGGGCACATACATTAACTGCAGGAGCTCCCCTGCCATCTTGTCTTTGTTCCCAGTGGCCATTTGGTATGGCTTACAGAAAGGGTTGCTATATTGCTTTTGTATGGGGAAGTCACATGGGCACAACCTATGTGGGGTGTCCACCATTTTTTGTTCCTCATTAGTGGTGAATACTTTTTTGTGGGTAAAAACCCTTCTCTTTTTTTGTGCACCTTTGCTATTAATATTGGTGGCTTTATGTTTATCTTATTCCATAGCTTTGCACTTTCAGTAAATTGAAGAGTGGAAGGGGGAATGGCTTATCTGGAGTTTAGTTTCCAGCTAGTTTTAAAACCAGAACATAAAGTTAACACTGAAAGGTGTCAGAATCACTAATTTTGCAGAAATGAGCTTTCAGATTCAGTTTGAGCAAAAGCTACATGACATCTTTTGTGTATATGTTAATCAAGATGCAACGAGAGATGCCAGGGAGTAGTACTGTGACAGTAAAGCAGGCGCTAGAAGCTCTTGGACTAGATCAAGCAGGTGGAGAAATGTCGTCTTTGATCTCCCAGTTTCATGGGTCAGATCCTACCAGCTAGTGGACAGTCATGTAACTTGTATCACCCTAATCCAGAAATAGCTTTAAAGACACATTATTTAAAGGATTGGAAGATCGAAGATGATTCTTTTGAGGTGAAATAATTGCTAAAGCCAATTCTGTTTCCTTCATAAAAGAGCAGTGGTCTTCTGTTTGGATAGTAGAATCTTACTGTGCAATCCCTGGTAAAGGGATTTACCACCAACCTGGCTCAAATGTATGTAGCGTACACAGAAAATACTTACTAAAGAAGCTGTTGACCATGAAGAGTGGAAATTGATATTTAATAATAGGTATTTGAATTTCAATCCCTCTCCATTAATGATACAAACAGAAAAAGAAAGAAACAAAATATATTGACTTACGAAGGAGTGTGATTGGCTCTCATTTTTGCAAACCTGAGGACGAGATTCCCTGATTTAGTGTAAGTACTTTGGTTGCTTTTCTGTACAAAGTAGTCATGAATTTGGTTTAATGACAAACACTAAACTGAGTTTACAGCTGTGTTCTGTTCTTAGAGTAGTATAAACCATCTGGAGAATACTACTAAATGTCACCCACAGAATCAAGTCCACATTCTCATCTGACTTAACTTTAGTTTTTCTACTAATGCCATTTTATATCATTGTCAGTATGTATAAGAATCTTCATTAAGCCATTTTTGTTTAAATCAAATTTTTGCTTAAATGAAGACATAATGACAAACTGCAATAATTATTCAGTTCTAATTGTTGTATGAAATATGCAAAAAAAGTACTAATTAAATAACAAATCATCCCAACAAATCTGTATAATAAGGAACAATCCTTGTCTGAGGGTTCCTGCGCTGAGTAGGTCTGATGGATCATTAATAATATTATATAACTACAGAGAAATAGAATATCCCAAGTTGGATATCTGTGGCTGTAGCCAACTAAAAGGGTTTTATTTAGGACCAAGAATGTATCTGTGGGGAAGGTCTATCATTCTTGCACCCTAATGAAAAAAAGGACAAGTTTAAAAAGAGAAGTTTAAAATAAAATGCAGAAAAGATAAGACAGAAGTTGAGAATAAATGTTGGGGTAATATATCCATGCTCACAAAACCAAATGAAGTTCATGCTTCATGTTCAGCTTAGAGATGGAATAAAGGTATTTTCAAGATTCTAAAATTATCACTGAAGTCATAATAAGCTGAAAAAAAATCCACCAAATGAATAAAACCCATAAACCAAGTCTGTGTTCCCAGGCATGTTTTCTGTTCACAAAAAGGAAATGAGGAATGAGGTAAGAGAAAATCTTGTTCCGTCACCCTATCAATGCTATTGCCAAAGGATACACTTTGATGTAATGTTTTTCCTACTAATAGAATCTTTTTTACATTTTCCATCTTTGGCTTTTTCATGTTAGCCAGAAGACAAAGTTTCCAACCTGTGAGGTTTTTATCTGCTTTTCTTCCTGTTAGAGCTGGGATTAAAGCATGGGAGACTCAATTTTTCATGTTCGGACTCAGATGTTTATTAGTTCTTATCTAAAATACAGTCTCATGAGTTGTGAGTTCTAGCTAACAAGGTGAAAAATGGCTCTAACTCTTTCCAAGGTCTTTTAATAAGCATAATTTATCCAATAACAAGATTACACCTATATTATTTTTACTTTTAACCCAACAACTAGAGATCCTCAATGTGGACCTTTTCACCCAAATGAAAAACTACCACCCAAACCCATGAAGAAGGTGAAAGAAGAACTAAGCCAATGCCCGAAATCCTCCATCTTGCTCTCTATATATTGCTATATACTAAAACTTTAAATCGTAAGTTTTGCATCCTGTGCCATTACACACATCTATTCAAACTACACACCCATTATCCCAGTGCTATCACTCAATTTTGGAAACCTGCTCCATGGCCCCAGGTCAAATGCAGTGGCTTTTAGCACAGCCTAAAATCCTCAGTTTCCAGGGTTCCGACACCAATCATCTTAGCTGTGCTAGGTATTGATAAAAAGGTACCCATTATCTATGTATATATGTAAAAAAGGTGGTTTTTCTATACGCGTAAGAGATTTCTGATTCCTACATTTATAAATGAATGTTGTCCCTTATGATGCCTTGGAAGGCTGACCTGAAACAGAGACTGGACAGGGCTAGAGAATAAAGTAGGTATTTATTGAAAGGCCTCCAGGATCCACCCTGGGCAGGACAGGAACCCGACCAAGGCTGCACCCAGGGTGGATCAAGAATTGTCACAAAAATGGCTGGCCAGTCACAAGATCTTACATTTTTATAACTTTTGGTCCAGTTGCATATTGGGGTTTAATTGTCCAATTACATCTTCAGGTTGTGGGATCTCATCACCTTGTTTCTCCCTTCAGTCCACCATTGTTTGTGCTTTTGGGCCTGAAAGTCGTCCTTGGTTCTCAGCAGAAAAAGGATTAGTTCTGTCTACCTACTCTGTGAAGAGACCTTACTGGCACTTAATATGAGGCTCAGAACTCATCCCTAGGCTGCACAGAATCTGCAAATATGAAAAATAAAGCTTAAGGCATCATTTATAGTTTGAAGAATTGCTGATATTTTTAAGTCAAATTTCCAAATTCTTTTTTTTTTGTGCTTTGATTTGTATTCATAATCATAGTTACTGTTTTATTTGCACCTGTAGTTGTTTGTTTTTTTGTTTGGTTTTTTGTTTTGTTTTGTTTTGTTTTTTAGTAGAAATCTCTGATTGCATTTGTGGGGAGAAATTTCACTGTGACTAAAGAGAAATTGTAATCAACAAATTAATTCAGGCTATAAAACTTCCAATGAATGGATTTTTCTCATAATATTATCTAGCAGATTATTTTTTGGTGAGTGGCTTTAAATTAAATGAGTACTTCAGAAGAATCTGGGATTCTTAAGGGGGAAAACAACAACAGAAAAAAGGCCAAATAAGAAATGTAGAGATGTATTTGCTTGATTTTGCACAAAAGCAGAGATCAGCATGCATTTTCACCTAATTTTTCTTTTCTTTAAAAGTAAAACAAATCCTAAAAAATTCCACTACAGCAAGGAAAGTAAGTAATGGGGAAATATTTCTAAGACATTTTCATTATACAACTTTGTATTGCTATGTAAAATGTTCTTCCTTAAGTCTAATTATCTGTTACTCAATCAAGCAAAATGGCAAATGCAATCAAGGTACATTGAAGTAACCAAAAATTCCAATCAATAAAACTGAGGGTGATAAGTAAGGCACCTGTAAAATCTTGTAATACACACTGTAAAAAGGCTTGTGTATTGTTAGAGAGGCACTCATCTACACATTTTAAATTCTTTATATGCATTAATTCATCTTTGCTGATAAATTTGTTGTATTTTTTCCCCTGAATTTCCAGTAATATTGTGAAACCTAAAATGTAGTAAAGTGACATCAGATTCTTTAAGAAGTGAAGTTATGTTGCACAGATTAGGCTAAGATCTCAAGTTTTCCTCTATAAATTTTCATGTATGAACTATTAGCTAAGCAATCTATGTTTTAATTTTCCCTTATTTGGATTGCCTTTTTGCTCATTAGGTAATTTTTTCTTGCACTACTAAGTTTTTCCCATATAGCACTTTTTTGTTTTTAATAGTAAATGTTTCCACTTCATTAAGATTTGAAAAATCTTTTCTGTCCTTTATACTGTGATAAAAATTTCTATTGTAATATCTGCTTTTCTACTGGCCCTCTGTAAAATACAATGAGGGCAGTCATAATCCTAGTCTTGATTTGGTTATTTAATATGAGATTCAAATTGCTATAGGTTCCTGGGCTACAGTCCTATCTTAGACAATCTACCTGGCTGTTTGTCTCTTTGCAAGCTGCTTGACTTGATGGGACTTGGTGGGAAGATATCTTCAGCAGATAACTGTGAAATTGTAGTCTGTGTGGCCTTCAATAAAGAAATCATCCCTCTAGAGCAGATATACTATTCTGTTGTACTGTGATTCCTATGACTCTTAGTCCCAGTATGTCAAATTTAGAAGTTACTTGTTCCAAACATCCTGTATCCCCAAAATTTATATTTCCCGATGTGCATCTGATGCATCAAGAATTATAAAAGATGTCATTATTTTTTTCTATAAAAGCAATAGTTTGCTGGAATATTGTATGATTTCCACTAAAGAGTATCAAAAGCATTCCTGAGCACTTTAACTCGATTGCTTATGTACACATACCACTAAATACTTAAAATTGTTTTAATTATTTATTAACATGGTTTTGTTTTTTGGTCTCCAGCCATTTCCCAACAATTTATATTATTTATATTTATATGAGAGTTAGGGTGGGTCACAGAATACTCCCAATACACAAATTAGGGAAGTCCATACTTTCTGTGGAGTGTATAAAAATTTAATAGTATGGATACTAGCTGTCTGGAGTTAGCTGATGTGACTCAGAGAAAGGGCCCTGGTCCTTTTAATATATTCATTTAATTCTTTGAGATGTGGTTTTCAATTTATGTGTTGCAGAGAATTATGCATAAATCTTCTCTACAAAACTGAAGGATTTAATTTCCTGGGAAAACTATTTTTAGTCAGGATTATTGCTCAACAATTTGTCTGACCATTAGTTTCACCCTTCATAAATGCTATGTTTACTACTTTCCAGGGGAGAAAAGGATTTACTAACTCCCAAATGACATCAGTGTTTCTGATATTCCTTATCTGGTGCCTACTCTCTGAGAGAAGCTAGTACTGTGATTATCTGGCAAATTCATGGATTACAGAAAATCCCTTGGAGGGAGTCGTGCCTGACTGTAGCCTCAGGAGAAAGGAAGGGCATAAGAATAAACCTCTCCTCTGACCAGCATCTACTTCACGGAAGGCAAGCCTGAGGACAGTCATTTTTTTGGGACTGCATCCTAGATGAAAGAGCAATCCCAAAATAAGACACATTCTATCTAGTCAACTTTTCAGCTGAACTGAATAGAAAAAGGTCTTTGGATCAGAGCTAAAATAAAGAGTCAGGCATACTCAATTTCCCCTTCCAACACACTCCCTATAGTTTTGTCTTTGAACATAATCACCCCATTAAGATTTGTAAAGCAGTACATGTTAGGAAGTCTCCATGCATGTTATGGTGTTGGTCTAATATCAAAAATGGTTTGAAAACTCATGGTCCTAAGGCAGGATTGTCACCATTTATGTAGGGTCCATAATACTTGCAATGCAATGTATGCTAGTGTTATTGTTGTGAACATTATTCATCTTGATATGAATATTATTATTAATAATATCAATATTAATATTATTTTGGCCTGGAAAGCTAAATTATTTAAATGAGTTTAAATTCTGTAATTCTAAGTTTACTGTTTCTCTTTGCTGCCCTCCAGACAGTTAGACTCAACTTGTTAGAAGCATTTGTATGGATGAACATTGATTATGCTATTCCCATGAAATGTTTGGTGTTAATGGGTTCTGCTACACAGATGTGTGGGAAGGACACAGAATATGAAGAGGAGCTAAGCAGGAAAAGGAGCAGAAAAAAGGAGCAGTGGGATCATGAATGCTAGAAGCTCCATAAACTCCCACAGATCAGCTACTGAAGTTTCTCACTGACTAGTTCCAGTGACTTAGTGCAAAAAGTCCTGGGAAACTTCTCTCACACTCACTGTCTTGGGGTCCTGTCCAGAAATTTGCCAGGCTCCTCAGTTGTTGTGGATTTGAGTCTAATTTTCTTTCTTAAAATTCAGTACTCATGTACCATTGTGCTAAGAAAACTCATTAATTATTTCTCTAGATTCTACTAGTTAATTGTGGCTGTTCAACATTTCACTATTTTTCTCAATTTTTCAATCAGCTCCTCCCGGTTTGCAAGTAGGTCAAGGATGGCTTCTCCTCTAGTTGGTACATGGTTGGCTGTCTTTGGTTACTAGGAGATAATTCCTCTGTAAATGGTGTTTTGTGATTCTGAGTACCTTGAGATTTTGTCCAGAAAATTTTCATTCCTGCAAGTCTCTAGTCATATACCATCTGTCATTTCTTCTTTGTTTTTAATTCCTTGCAGCTTTACCTAAAAACAGAATCATTACATTTGTTAACAAGGATTTGTGGAGTTCTCTCATATGTAGGCCTGCAGTTTTCAAATTAAAATTTAAAGGAATTATGCACAGATCTTTGCTTGGGTTTGTTTTGTGGGGTTTTTTTGTTTGTTTGTTTATTTTTCTTTTAGTATGGAGTAAATTAGATCTACCTTATAATGCAAGGCTGTTTAAAATCCTAATAAGGATTCTGATTCCAACTAACTTTTCTTTTATGTATGCAGTTGCCTCTATATATTGGAATTCTAGTTGCAAAAATAATCTTTCATAGGCACACTATCAATGAAGCACATTATGTTATTGTATTATCATCTTTTAATATTATTTTTGTGTCTTACTGTTATCTCCTCTGTTCTGTTTTTGCAATTATCAATGTATGCAGTTTGTTATTTACTTATTTTCTTCCCCAGATTTTTTCACCATGCATTCTGTATAGAGTCAATGTTTTATTAGCAACAATTTAGATTTCCAGTATGTACCAGATGGAGTTAAAAGGAAGATATTTTTCCCTCTTCTAACTGCTAACAGTAGTTTAACACTTTTCTGAAGGAATGTACCAATTCTGAACTTAGGTTAAGTAGTCATATGTCAAAATATGGTAAGTCTCAGCTCAGACTAGTGCAACATGCAAGACTTGCAGCTGTTATCATTAATAATACAGAACATGGAGACAATTGTAATATCTGTTGAAATCCTCAGTATCATAGAAATTATGATCAGCAAATCTTTGACATGATTATTTCATCAGTCTGTAGTTGTTGAATACTAATAAGATGTACTTTTGACACAGGCATCATGTCTGGACTAAAAAGCCATTACCGAAATTATAATATAAATTTAATGTGGAATGAAAGGCTAATAACGAGTGTGCCAGATGTTATACTCTGAATGCTTAGAATATTTATGGACTGTTCCAGTCAGATGGCGGATGCTCTGGACACATGGAACATTTGAAAAACACAACATTGGAATATACTGAATAATACAGTATGATACAGATGTTTTTGAGAGGATGGTAGTTACTACATTCCTGACTAAGCACTGGAAAGAAAATTGGAATTTCAGTCATGTGGAAAAGGGGTCTTGGTGCAAATTCTGCTACTGGCAAAATTTAAATAACATTCATCTTTTTACTGATGACTGGAAAATAGTACTACTTTCATTTGATTCAAAAACAGAGAAAGATAGGAAGAAAACAATCAACAGAGACAGCCAAGCACTTTCAAGCACCTATTAATTGAATTATGGAATTAATCTATCAATATTCTGCATGTTAAATCATATTCTTAAATATACACAAAACCTATTTAATGCTTTAGAGTATACTTCTTTTTGCTTTTGGTTTGCCCTAAACAATGTCTATGTTACTTGAGAAGTTGTCTTGTCACTGATTAACTTTGAGAAGCAGACACTATATCTGTGTGTTATAAGAAATAGTAGGCTATAGGAAATGAGAAATGTAGCTGTAAAAGGCCTAAAGTTTTATATCTAGATGAAAAGCATTCATTCAATCAAGAAAAATCAGGACCAAGTCTGAGGTCCAACTGAAGGTACTCCAATGAGATCATGAAAAAAATGAGAGGGACAAGTAACTTTGACATTTATCAATACTTCATTATTTTTCCTCAAATCCTGGAACTCATTAATCTAAACTAAACACTATTGGCTACTTTTAAGTGTTGCACTGCTCCTTGCTAGACTTCATGAAGTTCCTATCAGCTCATTTCTCCAGCCTATTGGGATCCCTTTGGATGGTTGTATGGACATCAGTGATTCCTCCATTTGGTGTCATTAGCAAAGTTGCTGAGGGTGAGCTCTGCCCCATCATCCAGATCATTAAGGATGTTAAGCAAGACTGGACCAAGTACTGATCACTGGAGTACACTGTTAGTCACTGGTCTCCAACTTGTCTCTGTGCCACTGATCATGACCCTCTGGGTCTGTTCATTCTTCCTAAATTAATTCTAAAGTTTTTTTTGTTTTTTTTTTTGCATCTCGCTGTCTACTTATACAGCCCATACTCCATCAGCTTTTCTATAAGTACCTTAAAGGAGACAGTGTGAAAGATCTTGCTGAAATTGCAGCAGATATCTGCTGCTCTGCCCTCATCTTCCAGGACAGTCATTTTACTATAGAAATTCATTAAGTTTGTTGAGTGTGTGTTTGTTCTCCTCAGTGAAACCTTGCTGATGACTGTCTTCTTTACATGCCTGAAAATAGAGTTTAGATTTAGTTTATCTCCTTAAGACCTTCAGTGGGACTGAGGCTGATCAGTCTATAACTTCTGGATTCTCCTCCTTTCCCTGTCTGAAAACAGAAAAAACATTTATTTTCCTTTCAATTACACCAGCAAGCTCTCTCAGAAATTGTGGGTGTATTCTTTCATGGATGATGGATTTATGTATGTCTGGTTTGCTCAAGTATTCCCTGACATGATTCTTTTCAGTTTTTCATCGTCTTTCCTCCAGATTGTTCCCCTTGTTTCTGATATCTGGGATTCCCAAAAGCTGGGTTTTGTAGTAGATACTACACTTTCTAGGCAAAGAAGATATTCAGCACTTCCACATTTTCTGTGTCTTTTGAACCAGGTCTCTTCTCTCATACAACAGTGGTTATCCTTGTGTGTTTGTATCCTCTCTGTTTTTGTATAAGTAGATTGAGAAGGAATGGAAACTTCAGGGTTTATTCCAGGCTGAAAATCTCATGCTGGAACATATAAAAATGAGGCAATTACCAAGGAGATGTAGCTTTCTGAAGTGCCCTGTGTAAACCGGTGAAATGCAAAAGACAAAATCTAGTGTATTAAAGAATTTTCAGGGAAAAAAGCAATGGACACTATTTTAATGAAGAATGGCCTAATTTTGTCTGTTGTAAAATTTAGATAGAATGGGTTTGGGGTCAAAGATTAATTTTTTTCTGAATTCTGTAGTGAGTTTGTTGTGGGATGAGAGATGTCTGGAAGAAATAATATCTTCCACTATGTAGTGGACTAGCAAGTTCTAGAGTGCTCTCAGAATGTGAAAACTAGCTGAGATTTCACTAGGAATTATATTCCAGTGGGAAGTCCTAACAGGTAATTCTCTGATCAAGACAAACACCACTCTATTTAGAAAACAAGGCTGTCTGTCATATGATAATAGTTTGCAGTGAATTCTTAAAGTCCAAGAGTTTCAATGGCGTGTATCACACTCATTAAATGAACGCTGAGAGAAATTAATCTCAGAGGTGGGGTCATTAGCTAAAAGTTCTGAGAAGTAGACTGCAGTTTCCCTAAGTCGTTGAGGAAACTAAGTCTCATTCAACAGAGAAAAAAAAAAATCAAAAATCCTGAACTCCTTTGTGAATCTTAGCCTGAGGCAAAATTGGCTTAAACTATTTCTTTTATTCAGGCTGTGAAAGGTTTTCAAACGGACTTATATTACTCTGGAGACAGATGGCAACCATCCATTTGTAAGGTGTCCTAATATGATACTTTTTAAGCCAAATTCTCACAAATGTTTCACTATGGATGAAAGTATAGAAGGTTATTTCAGACCAAGAGAAATAAAGACAATTTTCTAGCAGGGCTGATGGGCTTGGGGGTTCAGAAGTGAACCTGAGAGGTGAAATATCTAGTTCAAAGACTTCAATTTAGTGTTTGCTAAATACAGGACAGAATATATATTACAAAAAAGGTTAACTTGAAAAGGCATTGATAGATTTTGTTTTAGATGATTTTCTTTAAAGAAAAGTTCTTATCAGGAAGAAATAAGAACCAAGCCTCTAGTATATCTTTAGATATACACAATAAATTTCATAACTATTTAACTCTTTAAAATAGGGGTGGAAATGGAAGTTTAATATCTTCATTTAAACCAATATAGTAGTTTTTAAACTTATCAAATATTGGCAATAATTACAGCTGTAGTCTCTGGTAAATAAATAGTTGGCCAAAATGCAAAGTTTTAACGCTTTTTTTCCTCCATTGAAATGACACAGCTAGTGAAGTAACAGTACTGTATTTTCCTAAGGCAAGGAAGATACTGCTGGTCTGTTAAGGTTTGCAATTAAGTTTTTATTTGATACAAAGTTGATGAATTAGAAGTCCATTAGGATTTCTTTTGAATAGCCAAATCATTTGGGGCAGACCATTCCAGAGCCAGCAGGTGATAGATACAGATTTGTCATTATTAATTTGAGCTATATTAGAAACAGTGACCTAGAGGTAAAGTGTCCATATTATATTTCAAATCTCCTCAATGAAAGAGCTCCTTCAGGGTTCATACTTAGCAATAACAACAGTTATACTGAGCAGAAAAACTATAGAATTTTTTTCTTCTCTCTTAGGCCGATTTGTTGCCACCAGTTTTCATATTCATGTCTTACAGGCATTTGGGTAATAGGGCTTGGATCAGAAAGTCGTACTAAGAAAAAATAACAGGTTTCTGGGGATTTTTTTTTAACTTCATATTAAGGGGATTTTGGTGACAATTACAGATTTTAAGGCATAACACCACAACTAAAAATACTTTATGTCCACAATTATGAAGTAATTAGGAACAAAGTAGTATGCTAACATTTGAAATTCTGCAAGGTTTGAGGCTTGTATAAGGCAAATCTCAATATATTTTCCTTATATAGCAATTTACTCTAGAGGTCATTCTTCTATACCATTAACATATTTTTTGAACTCTAAAAGTGAGCAGCTGAAAACCAACTCCGTAATCAGATGCTTACCATGTAATTCAAGCTACAGGATTTATGAATGGGTTTGGCTGTATGAACAGATGATGTGAAGGGTACCCACGTTGCCTGCTGTACTCATTTAGACTACATATAGATGAATATTAAGAGAAACAAAGAATGACATCCCAATAGTCTCCCCTGCTTGAATTTTGAGGACTTGGCACAATTACATCAATATGACCATCCAGCCTACATTACAATAATACTTTATATACTATAAAAGCCTATGATGTAGAATAATTGACAGAATACTCTATTTCTCGACACCATAAAGGGGCACCCACAATATGGACAGATGCCCTAGCCTTATATGTTAATTAAAACTCCGTAGAGGTTTATTAATGAGGAATTAATCCAAACTCCATGTGAAACAGAAGTTCTTCAACAAAGGACTAGGTTGCTGTGTGACAGAACAGAAGGTAAGTGTAAACTAACTCAGAGGTGTTGTATACATAGGGGCACTGAGAACTGAGAATGTGGATATTTCTATGCTGAGCAATATGCAGCAGTGTACACTAGGCCTGGTTCTTTTAATACTTGTATAACAAATATACTATGATTTTTGACATTCATTATATTTTGTCTCTTTCTTTTCTGTAGTTCTTTAAATATCCTGGTGGATATTTATTAATAACACCTACACATTTATGTTTTAATAAATAATATTAACATCTTTTCTGAGGTTTGTGGTTTTTTTCATTATGTCTAACTAAATAAATGTCCTGAGGGCACTTTAAATACTTTAAAATAAACTATATAAAAACTTTTTTTATGAGACTAGAGACAAAAATGTCTGAATATTTCAGCTATCTTAAAGGTGATCATTAAAGAAAGTTAACAGCAATTTTAAATTGGCATCTAGATGTTTTCATTTACATTACACAAATTTCACAGGAACTTATAAGTAGAAATTTGTTCTCTAAGCTCTTCTGCACTTTCTATTAGTCTAGGATATTTATATTAATATTGTGAGAAGGTATTGAAATGGGCAATTTAGTATTTTAGGTAAAAAATCAGAACACGAAAATTAATAATGGAATTGCGTAAATATAATTTTGGTGGTATTTGATAGGATGTTTGAGAGATTTACCTATTTACCTGGGGTAAAAAGGCATGAGATAATATTTATAGAAATTCACAACTGTCTTCCTGCTCATAGAGAGACTGCTAGAGGACAGGTGACAATCCTAGATCACCTGTGAAATGGTCCTAATTTTAAGTGACTAAATAGACCACAAATAAACATTAGTAATTAACTGCATGTGGTTCCACACAACAAAGTTTAATATTTCTTTTAAATCTAATATAAATATTCAGAAATTTAATCCTGTTTCTAGTTTAATTGAATAGTTTGTTATGTTCGAGTGACATTTTCTTGCTGCAAAGCAAATACTCTGAATGTGGGATTTTTCCATATTTTTGTCATTAACCAGTTTGACTATTTCTAATTATGTTTTCCTTGCTGTTTGCACATGTCTTTTTCCAAACAAACACAAAGAAACCCCATGTAGTTTTGCATTCAGCTCGCAGAGGTATAATCTGTTCCCTTTGCTGGAGGAAATCCTTGGTGATGTGTTGCCAATATTTTAACAAGAGACTCTCACAAATCATTCTCCCTTTAAGCCTGTGTTAAATCCGTGCATCAGGAGTATGTGTACTCCAGAGAGGAATGGCAATAGACTCATTTGTTTCCAATTTAATGTGAAAATGCATTCCCATAAACATAACCAAGAAAGATAGGATCTTATTTGGCTAAGAGACTGGTATGAATCTCCTGGAAATATCCAGACTATGTTCCTTAGTAAAAAACATACTGATGAAAAACCTGTGTGCAGATAGATTTACTAGGAGAGCACTATGCTTTGAAACAGCATGTGAGCAACACTGTTATTCATTATCTATTGAGATGTAATACACAGTAAGGTGTTTGTTTTCCTCAATATAGTATCCTTTATTCAATAAACTCTTAAACACACACACACAAAAAAAAGCCCTACTACAAAATTTTGTATTTTCTGAAAAGAATTTCCTCCTCAAACTGCATAATGACACTTTTATAATACCATTTATATGTATGTGCGTATTTGTCTTTCCCAGGGCAATTACAAGGGCTTAGGGAAGCACTATTGTATGAGGATTATCTTTAAGAGTTTTCAGAGAATGAGAATAACAGTGCTATATTCCTAAAGATCTTCCTACAAATAAGTGATATAGGAAGACTGCAAATGCTCTGCATAAGTCTTCTGACAGTGGCTGAGGAACTCTTATGAGAGCCATAACATTCGGGCTACCATTAATTTGAGGAAAGAAATTTGCTGTTCTATGCTGTTAGAACTGCTTCACACTACACAGATAAATGAATTATTTATTGGATGAAAAAAAGAGGGATGCAACAGAAGCAACTGTGGCACATTCTGTTCTCATGTGCTCTAGCAGGAGTGTTGTGTGGTTTAAAATGGTGACACAGGCTTAATTTTTCTCTAAGGCTATGAAGCATACATCTCCTCAACAGCAGTTTTAATCTAGTACTTTCATAAAATTTTATATTATTTTTGCTTAATTTTGAATAGAAAAATATTTAATAAAACTATCCATACTCTATCATGAATAGTCCCCAATAATTTGAATTAAAATATGCTTACTCTTTCTGATCAATAGATACATAAAACGTTGTGGGAAGGGAATGACTTGTAAGTTTAGTCTGGAGAAAAGGAGGCCCAGAAGAGGCCTTATCACTCCCTACCCCTACCTGAAAGGAAGTTGTAGTGAGTTGGAGGTCAGTGTCTTCTCCCAGACAACAAGTGACAGGACCTGACAAAATATGCTCAAATTGTTCCAGTCAAGGTTTAGATTGGATATTGGAAAAAAATTTCATCAAGGGTGGTCAGGCATTGGAATAAGTTTCCCAGAGAAGTGGTAGAATCACCATCCCTGGAAGTGTACAAAAAACACATGGATGTGACAATTAGGAATATTCTTTAGAGGTGGACTTTCAAGTGCCAGGTTAATGGTCAGGTTAATGGTTAATTTGTGACCATAGTGCAAGTAAGAGACAATCAAAATTAAAAAGGAGAGAATATAGATAGGAAGTTCATTTTCCTGAATGTGCAAGAGCAGTGATTGGAACACCAAAAAAGAGATATGAAGAATTAGGAGCATACATGGATTCCCTTTGTGAGGGATGTGAATTACATGAATCTCTATCTCTGTGTGCATTTAATTTATTACTGTTCATATCTCTTATATTTGTCTCTTATGCTGAATAACATTTACATGGTGTCCTGGTTTGGGCTAGGACTGTTAATTTCTGCAGTAGCCAGGAGAAGGCAAAGCTAGGACCCCAAGGTAATTCTACATCAGTTATTCTACATTCTACATTTTCTGGGGACAGGGGAGGAGCTCCCTGCTGGGTCTGGCTAGTGTGGGCTGGAAGCAGTCATGAATTTTCAGGGATTGTCCAGGAGGGGTGTGCAAACACATGCAAATAGTCCAATTTATTTCTTATATGCTCTGTCACTAGGACTTTGCTGTTACTGTTTGCTGTCTTACTTATTAGCTGCTTTCAATAAGCTGTTCTTGTGTCAACCCATCATGTACACCTTTTGTGCCTCCAGTTCTCCTTTCTGTTCTGTCTCACAGGGAGAGGGAAGGAGAAGTGAGGAAGTAGCATGTGGTTTAGAGTAGAGTAGTGGGAACACTAAATTAGAAACTACCATTCCTAAAAAACAGCCTTATTCGGGACCCAACGTGAGGCACTAAGTGTTGGAGTGACAACAGATCTACCCAGAGCTGGTTGGAAAGATTTCATTTAAGCATTTGCTGTATTAGGTAATGAACTATGGGTCACAATGTTGCTTGGTCTATTCATGTGTATGTGGTATGTAACTCTGCATGTATTCCTGTATATGCAATATGTGCTACTCATGATGATATTTTTCAGAGCAGGGAGAGGGAGGGATCAAAGTTGCTCTGTTGCTGTACTGTGTGATTTCAGCTTATGACATAATCACATCAAGGGCAATGAGGGTCATTTGGGATGTGTATTCAATGTTGCTCTCCTATCTTTACCTCAGTTCTACCTCTAATAGTCCATTAGCAATCATACCCAGTCTGTTGGGGGAACAGGAAAGGATGATTTTCCCCAGCTTTTCACCTCCTTTTCCTCTTTTAGACCTGCTGAAACAACTTTTGAGGATTTTGAATTCCCCTTGGATGTTAAGGAAAGCATGTGCTAGTTGCTAAGTCTGCCAGGTCTCCTCAGTGCAGTCCACACCACATATAGAGTTACAAAAGAGATATTATAGGGTGGTCTTTCAGAGATATGCCCTGAGGTTGGATCGTTAGAAGTGACTTGAAAGATGGGAGAAAATGGGCCAGCTCTTGAAGGAGTATTCTGTTTCCAATGTTTAAAAAGCATTGTTGTTTCTCCCGAACAACTCAGGACCTTGATAATCTGGCAAAATATTTGAAAGAAAAATGCTCTTGCAATTCTAGACAGGTGTGAAGAAATGGAATGAGCTGAGCCTGAGCTACTATTTACCAGACACTTGGAGAAAAGCAGACCTATAGTGACTGTGACCACTAAAACTGCAGGTGAACCAGAAGAGCAATAATCCTACTAGCAATTTCCTTCAGACAAAAGAAGAATTCAAAACCAAATAGTTTCACTTAGTGAGGGATGAAGAGGAAGTAAGGCCCTACTTCATTATTAATTATTTGCTGTTTCCAGTAAATTGTTCTTTTCTCAACCCATGATCTTTACCTATTGAGCCTCCAATTCTTCTCTCCATTCCACTGCAGTAGGCGTAGAAGGGGGAGGGAGGAGTGAGAGAGCAGCTACTAGTTTGAAATCATTAAGAGGGAACACTAAATTGGGGAACACCATTCCTAAACCATGACATATAGTAACCTGATAAAACAGATCCATCCATTTTGGATATCCTTACAAGGTGATGTATCAGATAAATTTTGGCCTCCCAGAACTAAGTGAATATTTTGACACAGAAGTCAATGAATTCAGCATTTCATTGGTCTCCTGTCTTCTCTGAAATGCATAACTTTAGCCATTCCAACTATATATTACAAAACCACATCATTATTTAAGATTTGTCCTCTAACACTCATTCCTTCCTGCCAACAGACTACTGTGTGCAGTGGTGCATACTCATTTTCACTTAATGATCAGGAAATTGATTAGGATGCAAAGAAGGACAACAAAGTTGATTAAAGGTTTCCCAACACTCACTTACAGAAAAAGCACTTTAAATATGTCTGTCTTGGTTAAGATATAAAGGAAAGGTGATCTGATAATGTGAAGAAATATCTGATGCTGTCAGGATTTCAAATGAAAATATAACAGACTGCTACAGGAAGAATTGGAAGGAAAGTATAAAAAATATCCACATGAAATCAGTGTTCTGAACTTGACAGAATAAAAATTCAGTCAGTGGATCAGATCAACAACAGTCTGGAAATGATGGAAAACTACAAATATTATGCCTCATTTCATCTTTTCATAACGCTTTTCAAAGAAATAACAAGATGGCATTGTTTAGAGTATGGAGCTCAGAATGGTGAATTCTAATTTGAGCTTGGTTACTGACTCATAGGAGAACATGAAAGGATTATTTCCTTCAAGGCAAGAATTCTGAAGTATAATGTGGTGATAATAAAAGCCAACTTACTTTTAGGAATGCAGGGAAGAGAAAGTAGATTTAAAATATGAAGTAAATTTATAAAAATTAAAATGGCATGTGTATCAGGATTTTCTGACTGTTGCCTAGAGGAGTAATTTGATTTCTTAAAGGCATCACAAAATATAGAAATTGCAGCAGAACACTGAGGGTAAAAGAAAAGTTTTTGAGTTTTATTCTGAAGCAGATTAATTTCAATGTCACTTGAAAAAAAATAGAATGCGTATAAGGAAGCTTTAAACACTGAGTTGTCTCAGAAACTATATATCTATATATACACATGTATAAGGTAAGAAATGCAAAATCAAGAGATTAGTCAAATTATTCATAAAAGCATCAAAGCTCTCTAAATATGACAGGCCTTTAAAACTGATATAAAATTTATCTAATAATTACATCTAATAAAATAGGGCTGCTATTGTTCCATTCACAAGAAAGAAAAGTATTTTAAAACCTGTATTGTTCAGATTATGTTTTAAATTATTTGCTATTGTGACTATTTTAAGAGTTTTAAAGGATTAATTACTATTAACAAACTTAACTTCTCTAAGTCTCTAAATAATTGTTTGCTTTATTCAGATAACCATTTCAGAAGACAGGACACAAGTTAATTTCTCTAGTAGTCACCAGGAGTCAGCTTCACTAGTTCTGGACGTGTGCATCCTTGTGATAGTGTCCTGTATGATCTAGCATCAGTGAAACAGAACCAGCATTTATAAAATAACCCAAACAAACAACGCAAACCAAACAAACAAACAAACAAACAAACAA
>VWZU01007022.1:367175-402184 GCA_013397095.1 Sterrhoptilus dennistouni | reverse complement strand
AAAAAAAAAAAAAAAGGCAAAACCCCAATGATTGAACAGAGAAAAGCACCCAGATTTAAGAGAGGGAACATGGTTAGCAGTGCATAAATCTGACTCTTCAAACATACCATTGAGTACAGTAGTGTGTGCTTGCAGACCAGAAAGCAAATGGTGTCTTCGGCTGCATCAAAAGCAGCATGGCCAGCAGGTTGAGGGAGGGGATTCTGCCCCTCTACTCTGTCCTGGGGAGACCTCACCTGGAGAGCTGTGTCCAGCTGTGGTGTCCTCAGGAAAGACATTGATCTGTTGGAGCAAGTCCAGAGGGGGACCATGAAGGTGATTTGAATGATGGAACAACTCATCTATAGGGAAAGGATGAGAGAATTAGTATTGCTCATCTTGGAGAAGATTCTGGGGTGACCTAACTGTTGCCTTCAAGTACCTGAAGGGAGTATACAAGAAAGATGGAGAAAAACTTTTTTTATGTGTGTGTAGAAGCAGGACAAGGAGGAATGGCTTTAAATGGAAAGAGAGTAGGTTTAAATTAGATATAAGGAAGAAATTTACCTTGAGGGGAGTGAGGCACTGAAACATGTTGCCCAGAGAAGTTCTGGATGCTCCATCCGAGGAAGTGTTCAAGGCCAGGTTGGATGAGAGTTTGAGCAACCTAGTCTAGTGGAAGGTACCCCTGCTCATGGCATAGAGGTTGGAATGAGATGAGCTTCAAGGTCCCTTACAGATCAGGGCATTCTATGATTATATTTGCAAATGTAGTGCAGGGGAACTTGTAGAATCAGCAGCTATTTTCTCCTTCACTTCTGAATGAACTGAGAATTAACAATTTCAATAGATATATTTCTATAAACAACACAGAGCCTACATTCATTTAAAGAAGAGCTTATTTACAAAATTATAAATGTTAGCAATCATATATTTAAGCTGAAATATGGTGAAAAATATATTGACTGTCCTGATGTTAAAACTAGGAAAAACAATTGAAGCTATTTAAAATCAGAATTGTTATAAGGTTTATAGCAGCTGATTTATAAATCCTTCATGACAGGGAAATTGATTTTTAAAAGAAATTTGCATAGGACTTTTTTTAAAAGTATTTTTATTAACATCTTCTGAATACATTTCTTTAAACCTATCAGAAAATATATAAGATTCCAATAGAATGAAAAAATAGTAAAATTAACAGAAAAGTTAAGCTTTTTTTTTTTTCATTTTAAGAATGAATAATGGTCAGATAAAATTAATTATCAGTTGAGATTACTGAAAGATAAAACAACTACAATCTTCCTGTCTTGTCTGTCTGCCATACTCAATGTTTTCTTATTTTGGTTATTCAAAACCAGGCCTAGTTGTCCTCTTTTCCCAGTGCATCTGAGAAGCAGATTTATTTAGATATTATAAAGATTGGGAAATAATTTTCAGTTACAGATCAATCATATGTGTTAAAATGGCATAACTTTCACAAAAGAAGGTAAGAAGAATCATTAGCTATAGCAAAAAAAAAANAATCATAAGAAAAAAAAAAAAAAAAGACTGTCATCTTTCTTTCGCATTTATGAGAGAGAAATGGCCTTGTACATTCCATTGGACTAAATGTTACATGCCATCTATCTGTGTACTTTTGTCCATTTTGATAAACCTAGCATGCATGGATGATTTTCTTCTTGAGCCCTTGGGATTAGAAGGTGTTGTTTATTCATTAACTAGGAATAAATGATTTAAACGCAGCAGTTGAGATAATGGTCCAAATTGGGGAATGTTAACCTCAATTAACCTCAATTTTATACTTCCTATACCTTGTCCAAATTGCTTTGATCTTTTGGTAATATTTTATGACAGACTTTTTGACAATAGGATTTTTCAAATTAGGAAAAGGATAATAATTTGTTTATTTTTTCTATTATCCTGTATAATGAAGTATAGATTTTATTTTACAAGCCAGAACCAAGAAGATACTTGTTCTAATTCTGTAAGTACATAATTAACATAAAACTGAGCTTTTGACAAGTAATTATGAATTAACCATAAAAACCCCCAAAATTTAAACTGTTTTTAATAATTGTCTATGTGATGAGGCATCACAGAATATATGAGGAAAAAGCAAAACAGAAGCTTTTTTTATTCTACAATTCAGACTTCAAAAATCATACCTTATGATTTTATGTAATTTTATGTAATTTTAGCCAGATGGCTTCCCATCAATATGATTCAATAGTGAAGTGCTGCATACAACTTTTCACTCATGCTAGAAAATTATTTGCATTTTTAGCAGAATGTTTTCATAGAATCATTCAATATTCCCAATTGGAAGGGACCCAAGAAGATCATCAAGTCTAGCTCCTAGCTCTACACAGGACAGCTACAAAATTCCCATCATGAGCCTGAGAGCATTGTCCAAACACTTCTTGAACTCTGGTAGGTTGATGCTGTGACCACTTTCCTAGGGAGGGTGATGAGTTGACCTTGGCTGGACAACAGGTACCCACCAAGCTGCTCTACCACTCTTCTTCCTAGATGGACAAAGAGAGAAAATAAGATTGAAAACAACTCATAAGTTTAGATAAGGTGTATTGCTAAAGGAAAAGAAAAAGTTTGCATGCGTGCCCAGGTTTTGACACCAAAAAGACTGTAGGAGGTTGATCCTGCCTGGATGCCAGGCACCCACCAAATCCTTGCTATCACTCCATTCCATAGCTGGGCAGGGAAGAGAAAATATAATGAAGGGTTCATGAGCTGAAATAAGGACTGGGAGAAGTCATTCACCAAACACCATCATGGGCAAAACCCACTTGAATTAGAGAAATCAATTGAATTTATTACTAACAAAATCAGACCAAGCCAATGAGAAGTAAAATAAGATTTTAAAAACCTTCCTGCTACCCCTCCCCCCTTCCCAGGTCTACATCCTCTGACCTAGTGGTGCAGGGAGACAAGGAATGGGGGTTACTGTCAGTTCATCACAGGTCACTCCTGCTCTTGCTCAAGTACAGGAGTCCATCTCCACCTCTAACGTGGGGTCTGTCCCATGGAAACCAGTTCTTTATGAACCTCTCCAACAGGAGTCCATCCTGCTGGCAACAGTTCTCCACAGACTGCTCACCGTGGGTTACCTGCATGGGGTGCAGTCCCTCAAGGACAGGTTGCTCCAGGGCAGGTCCCCTACAGGGCTGCAAGTCCTGCCAAGAATACTGGTTTTTTTGTGGGCGCCTCTCTCCACAGGTCTGCAGGTCTCTTCCAGGAGTCTGCTCCAGCACAGGTCTCTCATGGGTTCACAGCCTCCTCTCAGGCATCCACGTAGTCCCTCTTGGATCCCCTCCATGGGCTGCAGATGGATCTTTGAATCCCTGTGGCTCTCCATGGGCCGCAGGGGCACAGCTGCCTCATCATGGTCTGCACCAGGGACTACAGGGGAATCTCAGCTCCAGTGCCTGGAGTGCTGCCTCCCCCTTTTTCTCCATTGACCTTGGTGTCTGCAGAGCTGCTCCTCTCACATGTTCTTCTCTGACTGCAATTATATATGTGCAATAACTTTTTTTTCTTCTTAAATATGTTATCACAGAGGTATTACCACCCTTTCTGGTTGGCTCGCCCTTGGCCAGCAGCATGTCTTGGCCATCCAGCATTGGCTCTTCTGGACATGGAAGAAACTTCTAGCTTCTCACAGAAGCCACCCCTCTAACAAAGCCTAGTCATGCAAGTCCAGCACATGGAGCCTGTTTCAGTAAAGAAACTTTTTTCTAAATAGGAACCTAAATATATCCTGACACAACCTAATTGGCAGTCCTTTGGGTTCTGTCACTGGTCACAGAAAGGAGAGATCAGTATCTGGTCCTCCTCTTCTCCCAAGAAACTGCAACTGAGATTTTCCCTCAGTCTCCTCCACTCCAGGCTGAACAGACCAAGTGTGCTCAGCTGCTCCTCAATAGCTTCCCCTCAAGGTCCTTCACCATCTTTTTTGCTCTTCTTTGGACATATTCTTGTAGTTTAATACTATCCAAAAGCTGCCCCCAGCACCTGAGGTGAGGCCGCCCCAGCTCAGAGCAGAGGAGACAATTCCCTCCCTTGCCCAGCTGGCCATGCTGTGTCTGATGCCCCCAGGACAGGGTTGGCCCTCCTGCCTGCCAGGGCACTGCTGACTCATATTCAACTTGCCATTGACCAGGACCCTCTTTGTTCCTTTCTGCAGCACTGCTTTCCAGCATCTCAATCCCCAGTCTGTACATACATCCAGGGTTGCACCATTGCAGGTACAGAATGTGGCACTTGCTTTTGTTAAACTTCATATGGTTTGTGATTGCCCAGCCCTCTAATCCAGCTCTCTGCTTGCCCATTACATGACATGTTTATCCAGCTGAATGCTGGGCATTTAATCCAGAAGGATACTATGAGGAACAATATCAAAAACTTTACTGAAATCCTAAAAGATTACGTCAACTGGTTTCCCTTGGTCAATTAGGAGAGTTACACTGTCAAAAAAGAAATTATGTTTGACAAGCAGGGCTTCCATCATGAATTCACACTGACTGTGACCAATGACTGAATTGTTCTTCAGATGTTTTTCAATACCTCCGTGAAGAATCTTCACCTTAATTTTAAAAATCACTGAATTGAGGCTGACAGGGTCATCCTTCTTGCCCTTCTTGAAAATTTGGATGACATTAGACTGCTTCCAGTCAACTGGGACCTTTCCAGATTCCCCAACTGTTCAAAAATCATAGATAGACATCTTGCAATGACATTATCCAGCTCTTTTAGTATTCTTGAATCTTATCAGCCCGTAAAGCCTTATAAGGGATCCTGCAGCTGGAGCAGCAGCACCTACACAAGTTCAAGGTCAAATGAGAGTTGATCATTCTTGCAGTCATGATCCTTCAACTCAAAGTACTGGGACCTCCCTTTATCTATTATTAATGTTGAAGACAGAGGGAAAAAAGAACATGAAATATCTCTGCTTTTTCTCTGTCCCTGTTGATGAGGTAACCATCCGCATCCTAATGGGATGATGTCATTTTTGCACTGTTTTTTGCTATTAATATACTTTAAAGGACTCTTTTATTTCCTCCCATAGTACTGTCCAGCTTCTACTCCAGCTGAGATTTGGCAACATGAATTTTCTCACTACAGAGGCATCTCTGCAGTCTTCCCATGTCACCTGACCTTGCTTTCTACTGGACTTTTCTTGCCTTATTTCCAAAAGGAGGTAGGTCCTTGCTCAGCCAAGCTGACTTTCTTCCTTGTCTGCTTGACTTTCAACATTTTGGAATTGCCTGTACCTGTGCCCTTAGAAGGTGGTGCTTAAAAAGTGATTGGCTCTGGTGGACCCAAACACCTTCTAAAGTGGACCTTAGCCACTAGTCCCCCAAGCAGCCTAAAGTCTGCTCTCTTCCTGCCAAGGGTTGAAGTGTTGCTATTTCTTTTCCTCCTGTCAGCAGAGATTTTAAACTCAGCCACTTTTTGGTCACTGTGGCCAAGATGGCCATCAGTGGCCACTTCATTCATGCAGCCTTCTCTGTTAAAAACCACAACAATAAGGGCATCTTTCCTAGTTGGCTGCCTTAGTAGCTGTACCATGAAGTAATCATCCATGTGTTTCACTAATCTTCCAGACCTGTTTGTGCCAGCTGTGTGGTGTTCCCATTAATATCCAGCAAATTGAAGCTCCCCATAAAGATAAAGGCATTTGATTAGGAGGTGTCTTTTAGTTCCTCAAAGAATAATTCATCAATGTGATTGTCCTGGCTAGGTAGTCCTTAGCTGACTTCCACAGTGACATTTTATTATTTGTTTTTACCTTAATCCTTACCCAGAGGTGCTTAATTGTGTCAGTACCAACTGTAAATTTCATATATTCCAAATCCTCCACTGTATACAACACCACCCCCCTGCCTTGCCTACCCTACCCGTCTCTCCTGAAGAGCCTACAACGGCCCAGTGTGGCACTCCCATCACAGAACTCAACCCACCAAGTTTTGCTTATGACAGTGATGTCAGATCTCTGGGACTGGGCCAAAGGTTCAAGCTTTATTTTATCTTGTTTCATAGTTTCAAAATAAAGGTGGTCTTCTGTTTTGTGGGTTAACACATTCTAAGACCCACACAGACACTCACTCCTTCCCCCCAGTAAGATGTGGGATAGAATTGGAAAAGCAGAAGTAAGAAAACTCATGGGCTGACATACAGATTATTTATTAAGTATAAGAAAAAAAGAAAAGAAAAGAAAAGAAAAGAAAAGAAAAGAAAAGAAAAGAAAAGAAAAGAAAAGAAAAGAAAAGAAAAGAAAAGAAAAGAAAAGAAAAGAAAAGAAAAGAAAAGAAAAGAAAAGAAAAGAAAAGAAAAGAAAAGAAAAGAAAAATCCCAGTAAAACAAAGCAAATTAAAACAAGTCATGCAAAAGCAATTAATTGTTCACCAGTCAAACTGATGCCCAGCTGGTCCTCAAGTAATGACAATCCCTGGCTAACTCTGCCCTCCAGTTTTATTGAAAAGCATGACACATTGACCTTTTGATCAATTTTGATCATCTATCTCTGTTCTCTTGCCTCCTAGATTGGTCCTTTTTCAACCTACTCACTAGGGCCAGAGCAAGAAACAGAAAAGATTGATGATTGATAAGAACTGCTCAGAAATAGCTAAATTGTAATTTACAGTCTTATCAACACTGTTCTGATTAAAAATGCAAAATGCAGCATCAAACAGGCTGCTCTGAAGAAATTAATTCCTTCCCTGCCAAAGCCAGTGTGCCTTCATGTGGGAATCACATACACCTCAGTGAGATATTAGACTTAATTCTTAGAAGATCAGGACCTAAAAACAAAACCACAGTTCACACCAAAATTAAGTCTACACACTCTAGTGTTATCATTCCAGTTTCTCTTTCCTGGTGCCAATCATAGCAGCTGCACTGTTGGATAAAACTGCATTTGTCATTAAATCATGTTTTGGTTTCCAATAGAGGGCAGGGGAATGTTCTCTGTGGAAGACCAAAGTTATTCCTTCAGTCTTTAAGATCTATCAGAATTTTCACTGGAAGGCATTTTACTTTCCTTTCAAAGTTCAGCATCTGTCTAAACATGTGTGCTCTTGGAAACAAGTGAAGTCTCTATTACTCTTCCTTCCTAGGGCAATTAATGAGCATAGAGGGAATATGCAAAGAGGAAAAATAAATTACAGAAATATTTGTGTAATCCTGACAGTACATTGTAAGTCAACAAAATCATGCTGTTGGGACTGTGCCGAAAAGAGTCCCAAACTACTTTTTTGATGCACTTAGCATCTGTTTTTAAAAAATATCTTGTCCCTCCAGTAAATATTATTTGCACATTCCCTAACCTATCTCTTTGCCAAGTTGAGCTTTAACACATTTGTCTGTGTGATTTTTCTAATGTTAAAGAAACAGTGTGTATTCATGTATCCAGACTGTATTCAAAAATTTGTATTTGGTGTAAAGTCCCTATTCATTTGAAAAGTAAAAAAATATCGAATTAACAAACAGAAACCGTAAAGTTGACTGTTGTTATGCATGGTATATGACATACCTATTCAATAATTTCTACATAGTTCCATGTCAATTCATTTTCATTTCATATAATTTAAATGTTTGATTTCATATCTCTTTTCAGTGAGCATTTTATCAATATTTCACTTAGGCCCATATTTGTCACCTTACAGCTTTTTTCTTAAAATTTTCTTCGTGCCATTCCCTTGGGTCCTCTCGCTGGTCACCAGAGAGAAGATATCAGTGTCTGCCCCTCCACTTCCCCTTGTGAGAAAGTTGTGGACAGCAATAAGGCCTCCACACTTGAAGTCTCCTCTTCTTCAGGCTGAACAGACAAAATGACTTCAGCAACTCCTCATATGGCTTCCTGTCTAGGCTCTTCAGTGTCTTCATAGCCCCAGTCCTGATCAAATCTGTCTCAACAGTTCCAAGAAGAACTAATGAATTGTAGGTCTGATAGGAAATATTCTTAATAAACCCTTGTGGTAGGTTGATCCCAGCTAACATCCAAGCACCCACATAGGCACTGGATCATGTCTTTCTGTCTCAGTGGGGCAGAGGGGAAAAAAAGCAAAGAGCAAGACTGAGAAAACTTGTGGATTTAAATAAAGATAGAGATATGACTTGTCAAGAGCTATTTTAAGCAAAATAAACTTGACTGTGAAAATTTAACTTAATTTATCAGTAATTAGCAGAAATATTTAATTACTGATTTACGTATTGGCAAACTGACACCCTGCCCCTGACCAACACTGACAGCATAGGCAGGCTGCTGTCCAAGTATAATTTGTGAGGCTCTCAAATCACACTACCACTGGTGAGCCAAGGGCCAGCAATGACTCTTGCCTACATTCAAAAGTGATTTGCACAATTGACTATTGCTGTCAGATAACCTGGATACCAAGTGCAGCAAACCACTGCATCAGTTATGATCTCATGTTTATTATTAGCAATTAGGTGAATTTCCATATAGGGTAAATTGTTGCTAATCTTTTGTACCGTCTCAATAAAGCTTTGTTAATAAATTGCTGTCAGGCTACATGAATATTCCAACCAGAGAAACAGACATGACAATCAATAAAGTACCTCTCCTAACCCTTTCCCAGGTTCAATTAATTTCATTCCAAATTTCTCTCCTTGTATTCCACCTACCCTTCATCTTTGGGTTTTTTTCAGGTTTTTTTTTTTTACTTCAGTATTTCATTTTAGACACTTCTTGTTCTGTCTTGTTATCAGCACAGGCTACAATCAGTTTCTTCAGTGAGACAACAAATCATTCAGGAGGTCACAGACACATTGGGGTTTCTCTCTGCTGGTCCTTGTTTACACTTTTCATGCTCCCCTCAGATGGGTAGTTACTCTGCCATGGAGTGCCTTCTCTGATCTTTTTATTCTCTCATTTCCTCTGCTGTTCCCTCACTCATCCTTCAGTTTTTCCATTTTTTCCCTTTCTTAAATATGTTTTCACAGAGATACAACTGTCTTTGCTGATGTGTCCAGCTGTGTTCTCTGGTGGGTCCAGTGGAGCCATTTGGGGCTGGTTGTGTTCAGCACAGGGTAGACCCTTGTTTCTTCTCACTGAGATCAAGCCTGTAAAACACTCCTACCAAAACTTGCCATTTACATCCAATACAATCTTTCAACTTACAGGAGGAGACATTAAATACAGGATGAAAAATAAAACTAGACAACTACAGAGTCTGATCTCAACAGGAGACCACAATCTGCAGAACAAATTATGAAGGAAGCAAGACTTAAATAAATTGAGGTGAATGGAAAGTAGATAAATCAATTCAAGGGATTAGCAAAGACAGATTGTGTCAGACTGATAAAATATTTTCTTTAACAAAATGACTCTTTTGTTAAAGACAAGAGAATTGTGGTAGATCTAATCTATCTTGACTTCTTTAAAACACTTGCTTTGGCACCCCATGGGAAATTTTCACTGAAGGTGATGGTTAGTAGATGAATTGAAAGCTGAATAAAGAATTATCATGTGATCAAGAGATAACTAGTGGAGCACTCAATGGATTCATTTTGATAATCTTTAGTGCCTTGTTTAATGACAGTGATGTAGTTGATGCTAATGGATTTTTATGATGACAGAAAGTCTTGAAATGTAAAAAGCAGTAGAAACACCTGAAGGTCTCCTGGGAAGAATAAGACAATCTTGAAAAAAGAAACAATAAAAATGATAACATGAAGTGTAATCCACCTGGGGAATTAAAACCCCATCTCTGCTAATAGGTAAAGATCTACCACCAGGATGACAAAGTGAATAGAGGATTTTCTTACATTTATTGATAATAGTGTGATTGTAAGTCCTCAACATGAGATGAAAAAGCATTAAATTGAATGCTATCAGGCAAAATATTCGGGGTAAAACCAATATAAAATCCTGTCAGGGAGTCTCTATACTCTTCTGTTGATGTATATAGACTGTATATAGAATACACAGAAGCATTAGTTCAAAGGCAAATAAAACAATTTAAGAATGTATAGACAAATATATATGACAGAGAAGAAATTTGTGTATATATATATATATAATAGAAAGAATGTATTTATTATGAAGTTTGTAGAATGACTTCGTAAGTTAAACTCTCTGTAAGACAAAATGGTTATGTTACATCTTTATTTAGTAGCAATAATCTCACAAAAATAAATAATTGCATGCATGCATGCATGCATCTGCAGAAAGAGATTTCATTCAAGCAGGATGTTTGCATTTTAGACATTTAACTGAAAGTTCTCTAAGGTGACAGTGAAAGGTTAGTTTCCCCATCCCCCAGACTGTGACAGTCATAACGAGCAGATAAGTTCCAGTTGCTTTGAAATAAGGAATAAGACCATTTTTCTGAAATTGAAATTAATTACCCAGATAATATTTTGAGTATCTGAAATAGACAGTGATGAAGTCAATGATTTATGACATCCTATATATGTCTTTAATTTAAGAAACAAATTTTAAATTACAGTTTAGATAGATCATTTTATAAAGTTTTGAAGGACTTACACATCACCTTGATCTATTAAGTATCCTAATATTGCAAGACTTCAAAATTTCAGGTAAATATTCAAATACACAAAACTTAATTACACTCATCACTGTGAATCCTTTTTAAATTCCATAATGAGAAGAAGAATGAAAGATGAGTTATATTAAAAAAAAAAAAAGAGGTGAAGAATCATTGGTAGGAGATGAGGGTGAAGTGGCTATAATTAAAAGTCCAACTGTCAGACCTTTCTTGCTGTAGAAGTTAAGTACTAATAAAATATTAACATATTCAAGTGAATTACTCGGTTGAAGTTCTATGAATTGCTCTGAAAAGCTGAGAAAAGCTTGAAAACATATGTGAAAGAGTTGAGACTTAAAGAGACAAGGACATAAAGGATGTCTAAACAGAAGGTGTGAAACATAATGGTGTGTGAAATAAATTAAGAAATACAAGAGGAAAGTACTATCTCATTTGTTTAATCTATTTTTCTTTTAGTGAAATAGCTATAAAACAAATATTAATGAGTCTATAAAAGCTCTTTTGTTTCCAAATTAATAAATCAAATTATTTTAACATACTTAACTTGAATGAAATTAAATAAGATTACAGTAAGTTGATAATGGGTATCTCATATGAGAATCAGCCTATTTATGATACACTATTTGAAGAGCTACTGTATGCAGATGATAGTGAATGAAACAGGAATTTTATTGAAAATAATCTAATTAGCCAATAAGAATGCTCTACAATCAGTTAATCACGCCGTAACTAAAAAATTTTGTAGTGCTCCAGAAGGTAACTGTCCAATTATTCATTTGGTTTTTAATTGGCAAAAAAAAATTCCACTCATATTTCTTGCTTTCTCTAGGGTTATCATAAATTATTTTTAAACAAGCAATTTGACTTAAAAAATTTAACTCTAGAAAAATTTTATATAGATCTGGAAATTTCATCTTTTTGTAAGGGAACCATTATTTTTCCTCTTCTTTTCACACCTTCATCCTTAAAACTCTTATAAAAGACAGTCACTTTATTTAAGAGAAATGAGAGCTTGTATAGCAGGCTTTAATTTCTTTAAATCAACTAAATAATATTTTTGAAAAAACTTATTCAAGTAGTATATGTACCACATAAACTAGAGGAAGCTTATCATATAAATATGTGATGTGTCATTACAAAAACACTTTTTCATGAATAAAAGGCTTACTTTTAAACTGCTGTTCTAAGAAGAAAGATAACTAAACTAAAACTTCATTTTTAGTCTAGCTTTTCATGTCATTTTGAAGTGAAGCCATGGCAGGAAGTTTCATAAGTAAATATATATATAATATCTTAACTGTGAGGGAAGCAACTGCTTTTACACGTCTAAAAAATGCCTAATGACATTGAATTACTTAGCATATCTGGCTCAGCCTCCATCTAGGTTCCAGAAGATTCCTCTCTTTTATGCACTTTATAGCATGTTTTCCAGCCCCTTGCAGATGTCTCAGACACTCTATGACATCTCAAATAAGAATAGGTTCTTATTTTTTATACAGGTGAATTCTATCCATGATGTCTTTCAAGACTTTTGTCTTAGTCTCAGCCTGGTTCTAAGAGCAACCACAAATCAAGGCACAAAGCAAGGCAATGCAACAATGAGTTTAAATGGATTGTGACGGAACAGAGCAAGAATCAGGCTGGTTGTGCATACACTTTTTATGAGCAGCAGGTCTGAAGGGTTCTGACCTATGAAAGTGTACGTCATATGTGAATACTGGTTGTGGAGTTCCTTTTAATCCATAGGGCCCAGGCATGTACTATAGCATCTTATGCCTGAAATTGCCTTCCTCTTTCTCAAAAACTCTAACTGAGGAGTAGATATTTCAGAGGCGAAAGTCTTGATGTTAAAAAATCCCACAAATTTGAAATGTGAAATTACAAATTCTGCTTACATGATAATTATTAATTCTGTCTGATTATTTTTTGAGATCTATGCATATGACTGAGGTGGAAATATTGGAACTGAAATACATAGTAAGAATCTGTGTTTGTTTTTCTTGTATGAAATTGCATGTTCTTTGTGCAAATATCTTTTAGGTATTCCAGAAAGTATGGATTTTTCTTTTTTAAATCTTTCATCTAGTTTGGAGATGATAACTAACTTAAATAATAGGAGTTAAATTTCCTAATACTTGTTTTATCAGTGTGACTGTTTGATATGCAGACAATTATATTATATGGACTCCATTCTGCTTGCAAAATTCCTCTTTTAATCTGGATTTTGAATTTTGTAGCTCCTCTGCGTTCAAAGGATATCTGTTCATGGATGAGTCTTTAATGCCAAATTTCCATTTCTTTTTGATGTGATTTTCTTCCTATTTAGGAATCCATCCGTTCATTTGGATCTTGCAAAACACCTTGATTAATGTCACTTTATAAAATGATGGGCCTGTATTAATGTGTTAGATAGAGAAGAACCAATTATGAAAATATGTTCCCCAAATAGGACAGTGAATGAAAGTATCAAATCCTGCCATGACAAGCAGAGATATGAAACAATAGTTAAGAAGAATTAACTCCAATAATTAAAAAACAAAAAGTTACTCTAGAGTGTAACATTAATGGCTATCCACTTATACTTAAAATATTTATTCAAGCAGAATTTTGCATTGAATAACAAATTATTTGCAAGATTAATGCTAATTTTGTTCCAAAAGAAAAAGGCACTGAGCAGAGTGCCAACTAGCAGTTGGTCTGTGCTTAAAAAACACAAAGCCTGTCTTTGAAAGATAGCTATTCTAAGGTATATTTTGCCCAAGTATCCTTTAGATTGCAGAAAGTAGGTTTTATTTTATGTGGAATATTATACTTATTAATATTATAAGTTAAAAATATTTTCTTCAAGTATTTTATGATTTTAAAATAATCTATCCTATAATACTATAGAAATATGGAATCATCAAATATCATCAAGAAAATTATGCTTGCATTTTGAATATTTTCCCCTATGCTCTATGCCCTTGGACAAAAAACAATAAAGCAGAAATGTCATAGAAACACTTCGTTAAGAGGATGTCATGTACAGGACACCTTTGGGAAATGTCTGATCAACACAAGTAGATGGCAAGGCTATCCTTGAATTTTCAATGCAGGTAGGGAAAAGAAAAAAAGCTTTTGATTAGATGGGTGTATGGAGTGAGAAACTAATTTGACCTTTGATTAAGTGATCTCACTTTTCTGGCACAATCACATATCTCTCAATTATATTCTGCTTAAAAAAAAAAAATGGCCATTATCTTAACTGACATGAAAGGGCAGACTAGAAGATTTTCAGCTTTCACTAGCTCCTGCAGACAGTGAAATGGGAAAATGAGTGGCCCCTACAATTTACAGCCTCTTACTTATTACAGGCTGTGACTGCTGCAGGCACATGGGGGATAATCAGCTTGTCAAGAGTCTGCCACTGAGAATGCCAGCATATGATCACTCCTATTGTTTCAGAAGACTTCTTAGGAAACTGTGGAACTGCATTTGCATTTAAAAAGCTATGTTGTTCAATTGCAAGGAGAGTTTATTTCAAGAGATATTGTAAAATAATCCTTAAAATGATTAATACATTCTTTCCCATGAATACCACATAAAGAAACATAAAAGTAGATATTGTTATATTGAAATTCTGGATCAAAATCATTAGACTAGCAGCTATTTGTAGGAGATAAAAATCCATTCATTGGTGACTAGTCTTTCTTGCTCAGAGGATGGTTTGTGCTCTATTTAAAAAGCAATAAAACTTGAATGAATCAAAATTTGTATAAGTTGTTCAAAATTTCAGAATGTATGGCATTGTACCAATTGTTAGTAGCTCAAAATTGAACTCAGGCTCTCTGGTAGCAATAAAACTCTTAAACTGTTTTGGTTTTTTTTCATACAGTCAAGTGCTAAACGGTTGCCTCCAAAATAGAAACCTTGCCACTCAAAAGAAAAATAAAGACCAAAGGAGTTTTATCAAATGCAAGAGTCTACAAAGAGACAGACATGAAGTTTCTTACCAAAGTCCAATAGCAAGGAAATTTGCAAGGAAATAAAGGCAACTTTGGAAGTCACTGTAGCTCCACTGATTTGAACCTAGTTTAATATTGGAATTCAGTACATGTATAAAGTCAATTAAAATATTGTGGGCAAGTGAAAAATAAGTGCTAAAGCTCAATTAAGTAGGAGCCATGTAAAAGCTATAGACACCTGGAGCCATCTGGATTCACATAAGCAAAGCAGAGCACTGAGGGGTTAAAAGAGATATGAAGGGAATTAGATTTCTGAACTAGGATGCTAACCTCTTTTAACTTCAGCTGCTATGTTAAGATTAGAAAAGGGGATAAAAAGCCTTAATAAGGACAAACATTGTGAAAACTGAAGCATGCAATCAAATATTAAACTCTGCACCATTAACATGCCTGACCTAAACCATTCAAATATAAATACCAAGAGTAAGTGCATTATGTTCTGATGTACAGCTATGCAGCTTTCAGACACAGCTACCTGTTTTGCAACATCCTGTACATGGTTACAGCCATTTGTGGAGATGCCTACAAAGCATTAAAGACAAGTTTTGAATAATATTTGGAATTGTATGGCTCTGCAAGCAATACAGATCAGTTCCCTATCCTTCACTTTGGAATCTAGGCAGCAGCTGAATGGCTTATTTTCTACTACTGTAAGGATTTCCAGCTCTTGAACTTGAGTGCATACATTTTATCAGGATCCAGGATAGAGTCTTCTCTGAGGTTGAGGTTAAGTAAGCTTGAGAATCTTTCAGGTAAACCTAGAGGTAATGTTTCCATATGACAGGGCACTGCTAAAACTGATCCTCCATAGCAAAAGACAAAAACAAGTGTTGTTTCTCAAAATCGAAGTGGTTTCTAATTTGCTCTTCACTCAGGACTTTCTTAAAATTAATCTGCAAAACTATCTTAAAATCTATTTGATTTCTTCTGTTTAACCTAAGCTATTTTGAATTCAGGAACAAAAGACCACAGAAAGCATAAGAAAGTAGAACCTCTTCCCACCAGTCAATTAGAGCTCCTAGTAAGAACCATTAGTTACTCTGATTTCAGCTTCTAGGACAGTTTTGAAGTAAACAATTCTTGAATAAGAAACTATGATCAGACATAAACCCAGGTTCGCAATATGGTTGAGTTGGCATGATAGTAGACATTTGGTCCAAGGTTGGACTTGGTGATCTTGGAGTTATTTTCCAGCCTTAATGATTCTATGATTGTATGAAGGGGCTGGACTATGTTCAATGCAAATGCTTTACTACAAGCTCACTGTTGCTTTAGTTCTGCCTTTGGTGCACAGGAACTCAATTCTCATAGTGCTTTCATTCTCACACACATAGTTTCCTTGTTGTGGTTGAAAGGACTTTTCTGCACCTTTCTCTGTTGCAGAAAGAACAGAACTGAGACTTCTAAATATTTAATAGAGTACAACTAATAATCTAAAATGTACATTCCGGAGGAAAAGAACAGAAACCCACAACCCCAAATAAAGTAACAAAAAACCCACAAAAATAAGAAAATAAAATGCTATGAGTTAGAAAAACACTCTCCATGATTGAAAATACTCTGGACCAATTACGTAATAAGTCTCATACAGCCATATTAATATGGGAATTGTTTATAGCAGGGGATACTCAAGTACTCATACATGCACTGGAAACCATTGTGATAGTTTAATATTGAGTACAAAAGACTGGCTTATTATTTTGCTTGTATAGGCTGAACTAACCTCTTAATTTATATTTGAATGTATTTTTATTATTTTTACAAAAATAATAGAGGCAATGTTTCCTTGAAGAATATGTATAATTAAAAGGTTTCATATATAAAATTAATATCTATATAATACACTGCTCTCTTTTCTGCTGATAAATAAACATGAACAGTCTGGAAGACATGAGAAAACTTAACAAAATATCAGACTTAATTTTAATTTTACTAGATTTACAGTATTTCTGCAAGGTTCTGAATAAGAAATTGGCATTACCAGTTAGTTAAATGTTTCTCAATAACTATGGGCACTTTCAGGACAGCAGCATGACAAACCTAATATTACACAGAAATGGCATTAAATTTAAATATAAATTTGATATATTTGGAGATGAAAAGTATGTTACAAGGTCTGGTTTTTTACTTAAAAGAATACACAGGTTTCATTCATAAGAATGATTCAGATAAGAAATTTAATAAAAAAGACAAAATATTTTCTTCTATTATTCCCAACACCCATCAAAAATTATTCATAATTTCAGCTGGAGTTGTTTAATTCAATATACCTTGTGTGAGAAGGAAGAATGTATGTGATCACCAGTCATCTTTTATGGAATTGTGGGAATTAGTACAAAGAACATATGGGACTATTAATATAGCAGTTTGGACTTAATTGCAGTGAAAACATCATAACAAATCTATGTAGGAAGTTTAAGTTTCAAGTGTTAACTCTGAGAAAAACCGTCTCAGAGGGCCTGTTTTGTTTACACAATACAACTAACTTCAGCAGTTACATTGAGAAGGTAAGGTAGCTTTTACTGAGAAGTTATGGCAATCCTATGGAACTGTTTAGGCATCTTTAGCTGAGTATAGAGATACTTTAAATTTTGTTGTAAACAATTCAAAAGTATAAAGTAAAAATCTATTAGATAATACACAATGAACAAGGGATTTAATGAGATATAAGGGATTTAATGAGATATTTGGTTAAATATTAGTGTGGTCAGAACTACATCTCCCTATAATATAGACTTTACACCTTATAATATACCTGATGGGTCTTTGCTGTCCAGGAAAGTAGCAGTCAGAGGGGCAGGGACTGCATCGTTCCCACGTGCTGCTGCTTTGCCAGATCCCACCAGCTCTATCTATCATCACTGGTAATACTTACAGCTTAACTAGAAGATCCGGAAAATGATCTTGAAAGTGATGATGGATCATCGAACCTTTACAGTTTAATAACACTCTAGAAGAAGAAAGTCCTTGGTGTATCTTGCTGATTTGCATCTCAGGAGATTATGGTTATTACTTGATCTTGTAACATACTTTTCATCTGCAAACAGCAAGTAGGGGTGAAAGAGGAGCCTGAAGCTGCTTGAGACTGTTTTAATGAGTGAAGCCTCCTTGAACTGACTTTCAGAAAAGTCATTAATTGCAGAAAGGTCTCATAATAATTATAGTATCTTGAAACATTTAAGTTATCTTGGCTATAAAACAGGGCCGACACAATCAAATTATTACAGGTACAATATAAAACTGCCTACTTTTTTTTGTGGTTTGCTCCTACTATTATCATGTTCTCATTAGCCAAGGAAAAGTATTTCATTTAAACAGATTTTATAGTAGATGGGGTTTATATTGTACTTTGGGGACTACAGGACTAATAACACATCTCTTCAAAATGTGCAGTGAAGCAGCAGCACTTTAAGTACCCCATGCATGCATTCCTACATTTTGAGAATAAAATAAAATCAAATAGACCTATAAAGTAACAAATTTTCAGAGCTTACCATCAGCTTAAGAAAAACTTATGTGATATTCTTTTTTTGTTTTTTTTTTTTTTTTTTTTTTTTTTTTTTTTTTTTTTTTTTTTTTCCCTCAAGGATAAGGCAGAAAATTATGTGTTAGCTGATAGACTGACATAACTGAGTGATATGGGTAGTCTATAGTGGCCCTCAACTGTCATGAAATTCTGGAGCCAAATCTCATGTTAAGCTGAGGATTGATCATGATAACATCCATAATAACACACAGGAGATTTATGGTCAGGTTGGACCACAACTGTAAATTCATCCTGGCTATTTCCATGCAGTAAAAACGTTAAAAAGATTTTTTTCTTCCAAAATATCTGCCATACATAAAAAGTACTTTAAAATATTTTTTCTCTCTAGAAGGTAGTAAAGCAAGTAGAACAAGTTTTTGGCTGAGAGCAGATATAAAACAATTCAACAAATTTTAGAATTAACTGCAATTTATTCCATTGTTCCTCTGCTTTTTCTTCCAGGATAACTGCTTGTGCTACATTGAACTCTACTCTTTCCCAGACATACATCACTTATGTTTAATTCTTCTTCCTTTGTCAGGACTTTTAAAAAGTCCAGAAGATATTAAAGACAGTTTTTACCTCCAGTTAGGTCTTACAAATCAGGGTGCGTTTGTAATCACAAATATATTTAATATAAAAACTTTTTCTACTATGGTAAAGAGTTGCAAAACTACACTAATAATAAATTTTTATACATCTTTTGATGCTGTTATAATTTCTTTAAAGGATTATTTAATGCAAAATTTCAGAGAAGAGCAATTACCCTTTAAATCAGTTTTATTTACAATATCACGCGTGAAAAAAATCTGAGCATGATTTTGTGATGTGTTCAATGTATCAATTCCAAATGAATGATTTTGATTTACAGACTTGTGAATAAAAATGAATTTGCAAAAAGCAAGTCAATGTTATGCCTAATGTCATCTAGTACTAATTGACATTTCTGCTTAACCAAAGCAATTTCTTTTCAGTTCTTCTCTTATCAACTAATGAATAAAATGGTCACCTGGTTTTGCTACTAAAATACAGTGCATAATAGTATTAATATTATTCTTTCTGAGTTATTTCTGGATATGATTAAACTAAGAACAAAATAGTTCAATTCAATTGTAGGTCTTGTGTTTAGCTGAATATCTTTCACACAGTGATGTTGTTTACCATGACTTTAACAAGAATTTTGACATTGACTTTCATGGTATGTTTACAGCAAAACTGGTAAGGTATGGTTTGGACATGTGGCTTTAAGGTAAGAGAATTCAATATTTGTCTTAAACTGGGTATTGTAGTAATCAGAGAACAAAGTCCACATAAAGGGAAATAGTTATTGATGTTCTTCAAAGGTGTCTAGAACTCTTTTTGATACTGGCAATTATAAGATTTTATGTCTGTATCAGGATAATGTGAAGGAAACCTCCCTCAAGGAATTTGTGGATAGTATAAAAAAGTGATGTCAGTGTGGGCGTTAAGTGACGCACTCAAAGGAAGAGATACAGTCATAGTCCGTGACAGAATAGAGAAATGACCTATCAGGGACCCCAAGAAGCTTAACAAAGTAAAATGCAGCTGTGGCTGTGAGGTGGGTTGAGCGCTGGCCAAACGCCAGTACACTCACTAGAATTATTTACTCATTTACTGTTGTGAGATAAGGATTAGGAGAAGGGAAAAAGCAGGCTTGAAACTTTAAAGAGTATAAAGAAAACATTATTAACAGAACTAAAGAAGAATAATAAGAATCAAAATAAACAATCAGAACACTTTACCTCCCCCCAACTTTTCTTTCCTTTCCTATTGACTTTGTAAAGAGAAAAAGTTTGGCATTTTTAGTCAGTTTACCACTTCTAGAATAATCTTTCTTCAGTTCAATTAGGAAGAGGAGTCTCTGCTGCCATGCCATGGAGACTTTTCCACAGGAAACAGTTCTCTCATGGTTTTAATTTTTACTAATAGCAGCTGGATGGAAATCTGCAATCGCAAAGTCCCTCCCACAGTTTGGTACTCTCCCCACAACTACCACCATGAGTCATTTCAACTTGTTGGGGTGCAATTTAAAGGATGAGCTTAATATAGAAACAAAAATTTTCTACTTTTATCTCTGGGAACAGAGGTTTTCTTCTCTCTCCCATCCCTGGGGCCACGTTTCTCATTTCTCTTATCTCTCTTTGTTCAAGCTTCTCATTGGATCACAGCTACTTCAACATCTTCTTGCTTCAACACTGATGACTCTGCTCATGGCTGTGGTTAGAATGCTACATCCCCCCAGGGCATTCCATGAGCTATAGGGAAAAAAAAAAAATTAAAAAAAAAGAAGAAAAAAAAAAAAAGAAAAAAGGAAAAAGAAGTTTGATGTATCTTCTCATTCTCCTCCCATCTGGGATTTGACTCCTTCTTCACTGACCTCACTGTCTCTATGTTGTTTTCTTAACGTGTCTTTACCCTTTCCTTTCCTTTCACTTGAAAAAGATCAATGTTCTGCAAGTTTCATCTGTGCACTAGAAGAGTTCATACCTCACTCAGACCTCTGCAGATGGTAATGTGCTCTGTGCCAGGCAGCGGCTGCTCTGGCTGCATGGCTGCTTTCCGGCCCCTATTGCATCCAATTCCAGCTGCGATGCTGCTTTCTGTGCAGGGCTGCAGGGCTGCCTCTGTTCTCAGCCATGTGATTTTTCAGTGGTGCCAGCAGGATGGCTTGGCAGCTCACGGTCAGAATCATGCCTGGCTTGGCTCCACCCGAAGCTGAGCAGAGCAGGCCTGGCCCGTCAGCCATGGTTGGAATTCAGTGGCAGCAGAATCTCGGCTGAGCCGTGCCACAGGCTGAGCTGGCCGAGCTGCTCCTGGTAGAGTGGGACCTGGGCCAGCCAGCATCCAGTTACCTGTTCAAAGGACAGAAGTAAGAGAGTTTTTTCCTAGTGTTTGTTCTTTTTTAAACATGATCTCACAGAGTCATATTCAAAAGTAGACAGTTGATTGGTTCTGCTGGGTTTGGAGGAAGCATTTAGCAGAGAATTACTTCCATAAATTGATGTATTTTTCTCATTATCTGAAACCTATGACAGACTGAAACACCCCGCACAACAATATAGGTCAAATACTTACTAGGCTCAGTGGTGGAATTAAAGCAGGCTATGCAGAGTCCAAGCCAAACAGGAATAAAACGTGACAGAGATGGATCCTGCAAAACCTTCCTATACAAACTCCTTTACTCTTTGACTGTTACGATGACAAAGTTGTTTATCCATTTTTGACTTATACCCACCGTCTTTTTTCCTTCTACCATGCACTTTTGAGAAGTGCCTGGCTCACTCTTCTTAACAAACTCGACCTAAGTACTATGGGGATCCTGTTAGGTGCTCCCAAAGCCTAAAATTCGCTCTTCTAGACTCACCAACCCAAATTCTTTTTTTTTTTTTTCTTCTTGTAAAGCAAGTAGTCCAAAAGTGGGACATGGGAGACTTTGATTGTGAAAGATGATACAACTTGAAAAGGCACCAAGAAGACAGATGGAATTTTTTGAGTGTGCATAGGTAAGAGGCAGAAATGAATATGTGCTATGACAAGTCCCAGTTAGATAGTAGGAAACACTGTGTACCATGAAGGTGATCTATCAGAGGGGCAGTGGATGCACCGTTCTTGGAAACTTTCAAATACTCATTTCATAAGGGCCTGCACAATATGATTTGCTTTGGTTTGACCAGATAATCTCCCTTCCAACCTCAATAATTCTACAATTTTTGGACATGAAAGTGGACCAAGCCATTCCTATTTCTCATCTTTTGTTGAGTTTGAACTTGGTTTTTGTGCTTATATTTTTAGAGAAAGAAATCCTTAGAAAGACAGCAAATTGATAAGGCAGGTGTTCCTTCCTTTCCCTATATCAAAAGCCAGTCAATTGTGCTGTACTGGTCTGCAATTCAGGAACTTGCATTCAGGTGAGAAAAATGCACCTCCAGAACTCTTACCTTTGTGTGGATAATTCAGTGAGATCTGAAGAAAAGAAAAAAAATGGTTGTTACATACAAGACAAATATAAGCATATTTGGAGCCTGAATTCTAGAAGAGAATACACATTAAGAAATTCACACCCATGCATGCATGGTTCCTTTTAAAGGGCTGACGAGCATAATTTCAGAATTAACTAATTTACCTAAAAGAGAAAAAAAGTGTAGCATTCTCTGACTCCTGTTTTGTTATTCAGAAGTCAAGCTTGTACTTGTTCAAAGTCAGCCAAATGTTTAGAATGATCCTTACCATTATGATGACACCTACAGATGATGTGGATTAGATTCCTGATGGATTATCATAAGATATTGTTTGGACATATATGATTTTTGTATTTCAAAACACAAATTCTTTACAAATTAAAGGTTTCAATGATGAATAAACAATATAGAAAATGATTTGTTGTAGTTACAAGTCCAAAGTTGTGCATTATGGTTCAAGGATGCATTTCCTTTTATTTAGTGTGCCTCATAGTGCTGAATAAACTCATGTCTTAACTTAGAGACAATCTAGAACCAGTTCATGCAAACTCTATTGGCTGATAGCAGCTGTTAATGATCTGTAAAGGGAAAGTCGATTTACCCCTTGATAGACATTACTGTACCAAATGTAGTAAAAAGCTAAGTGAAATGTGAAATGATTCCTGTTCAGTGGGGAAAGATACTATTAGTGTGTCCAGTTTCTTTTTCAGGGGCAAAGAAAATAGGTCTGTGTTCTGTTAATTTGCAGGTTTGGGTTTTTTGGCTGTTCACTAAAGCAAGCATTATTTTTACATATGAGCTTATTATTATATATACAATTTCACAGTTTATTTTAGCTGTATTTACCACCTCTTAGACTAATTAGCTATTTAAATTAAGAAAAAAATTAACTGACATGATTGGCACACTATCAGATTGATTAATTTATTAAAAAATGCTTGATACTCCCACACACCCTGATTGGCCTACCTTATATTTGTAACTTTTCTTCACTTCTGCTAAGCATAATATAGTTCTTCGTATTAGAGTGATGCTTCAAGTTTTAGCTTTCACATTTTCCAGATTCTGTACTGCATTGGATTATAACTCTGAACTTCTTATAAAGTGTTAGCAAGTTCTCCTCACAGTGTAGTTAGACAAAACAGTCCTTTTCCAGCCAGAGAACCAAGGACTCTGTTGCAGCTTCAGGCACAAAAAGTGTAAACAACAGCAAATTAAGGAGCGCAATCTGGGAGGATGAGACTGCATAACCTGAAGATGTAATTGGACAACTACTCCAATATGTAAATGGACCAAAACTTATGAAAGTGTGAAAATCTGTGACCTGTCGTCCATCTTGTGTGTAGCCATGACTGGGCTCTTGTACTGCCCATGGTGTATACTTTGAAGGCCTTTTAATAAATCCCTACTTTATTCCTTTAACATTGTCTAGCCTCTCTTCTAGGCATCAAGAGAGTCTTGAATTTTCCACTGAAGTTAATTAATGGAAAATATATTCCATGTTTCTCTCTTCACATTATCTGGACACTAATTTTCATTTTTATTTGATGGGGTTTTTTAATTTGGAAATCTTATATTGATCAGAATAGTGAGGCAGATGCGCTGACAATATTTTTTCCATAGCATCCTAGAATGTACTGAAAGAATTTTGAATGTTTAAAGTGAGCTCTATTTAGCAACAATTAAAACATCAGTGCGTTATCAGCATTATTCTCATTCTACAGCCAAAGCATGGTACTATATCAGATACTATGAAGAAATATTGCTCTATCCTAGCTGAAAATAATGACAGTGCAGAGGTATGACCATGTAAAAGGCATCTTACAGAGAGTAGAGTTTGGGGACCTTCCCTTCCCTTGCCGTCCCTTGCCTTCCCTTGCCTTCCCTTGCCTTCCCTTGCCTTCCCTTGCCTTCCCTTCCCTTCCCTTCCCTTCCCTCGCCTTCCCTCGCCTTCCCTCGCCTTCCCTCATCTCTCTTCCTCCCTCTTTCCTTTTATTCCATCTCTGTCTTTTCTCTCCTCTGTTTTGCTTACCAACACTTATGAAAGCTATGACTCATAATTAGCTTATTTCTAAGCTAAGAACTAATTGCTGAGTCATACTGTAACACTGGAGAGAGAATAAATATTACAAAAATTTGTATATCTGTATTATGGATTGATTGGTATTTTGATGAGTACTTGGTTGTTGTGAAATCCTTGAAATACTGTGTCTGCTCTTGGATCAGTTTAAGCACTTTACATAACAAATATGTGATGTCAACCTAGCCTGTATAAATAGAACTACTGCAAAATACCACTTCTGTATGTATAATCTCATGAATAAAGTTTATATTTTTTTAGCTCCTCTCCTCCTCTTTCAAAATAAATTAAATTTGGAATATGCTTCACTTGTAATATACTGTCAACAAATAAAACTTGCCAGCACAGTACATCAGAGACAATCTTATTTCTTCTCAGTCCACATTGCCATTTTTTACATCAATAGAAATGTTCCTGCAATAGGTTTTTTGTAACCTTATGCTGAAATAAGGAAACAAGTTAGTATTAGACTATGATATTTCAATTCCTTTCCCTTTAAAATTTCTCGGTTTACTGACTGTATTTTTAGAATATCCTCAGCATTATTTTAATGATCTAATTCATTTGCCATGATGATATGGTCCAGCACATTTATAGGCTCTACTTCTACAATGAATTAATAAGTTCGTTAGGTATTTAAGTAAGATCTATATTTACCAAGTGCTGAGTAATTTTTATATTATTTGAAAAGTGGCTGATAATTTATAAGTATATCATTCTATGGCTATGAGTTAGAGGATATATCTCTTTTCTGGTTTGTCTTTGTTTTGACTTAAAACATTATGTCATGAAAGTTGCACAGTGCTTATCAAATTATACCTTTTATAATCAAATTATTATGACCTTCATATGCATGGAATAAGTAATGAACTCAGGAAGTGTTTCACTACAGCTAGAATCTGAATATAATAGTATTGACTGTTTGAGGTCATTACTGACAATGCTTAGTCAAAATTTTCTTATCTGCTCATTTAGAAACTGAGGGATATTGAATTATTTATTTATTTATTTATTTATTTATTTATTAAGACCTTCATAATCCTCCTTCACTTTTGTGCTTTAAACCTGGCCACGTAGCAGCACATAATCACTCACCCAGTCACCACACCAGAGGAACTAGGGAGAGAGAATGGGAAGGGTAAAAGCCAGAAAACTCATGGGTTCAGCTAGAGAGAGTTTAATAGGGAAAGCAAAAGCTGGACACACAAAGAAAGCAAAACAAGGAATTAATTCAGTGCTTCCCATGGGCAGGCAGGTGTTCAGCCATCTCCAAGAGGGCAGGGCCTCATCACACATACCAATGACTTGGGAAGACAAATACCATAATTCCAAATCTCTCCCCCTCCTTCCTCCTTCTTCCCACTCTTCACATACTGAATATGATGTTATATGGTCTGGAATATCCTTTGGTCAGTTTGGGTCACCTGTCCTGGCTGTGTCTCCTCCCAGCCTCCCACGCACCCTGAACTTCCTTGCCAGCTTGGCACTACAAAAGCAGAAAAATCCTTGGCTCAGCAAAGACAAAAACATCTCTATATTATCATTGTGCTCAGCACAAATCCAAAATGCAGCCCCAAATCAGCCACTGTGAAGAAAGTTAACTACCCCAGTCAAAAGCAGTACCCACTTTGGTTGAATATTCAGTGTTGTACACTTATGAAGTTTTAGAATCCCAGGTCTGGGAACTCACAACTGTGAAATGCCCGGGTGATTTTGCAAAGCCAACCCATTTGTTTGGGCAGCAGTCTGCAAAAGAAAGTGGAGAATGGGGGCAGAGTGGAAAGGAATTTGACTCCTCAGAATGCCTACTCTGAAAATCAGCATGTCAGAAAGCTTCCACGTGCAGGTGGGAAGAAACTGATAAAACCCAGGACTTTTTATTCATATTCACCCAAAAAAATTAAGGAAAGAGGAAACACTTGCCTCCTCCTAGGAGTCTTCCGATTGAAAATAAAAAAACCTCATCCCCTTTTTAGAATAAAATAGAACACAGTGAAAGGATAGAGATTCTACAATCAGTAGAGTGACCGAAGCAGTAGGCTGTCAAGTCATGTTTCATTTTGCTTGATTTTTCTCTAGATCAATTCCTGACAGAAAGCTCAAATTACTAGACAATTATGTTAGAAGCGGTAGAGGGGTGCGTTGTCACAGGAACACCATCTTCTCTCATTTTGTTTTTGACAAATGCTCTCAGTGTGAGGTGTTCTTTTAAGATGTCTAGGAAATTGAATCTTTCAAAAGATGTAGAAATAGGGACCCTCAACATGAAATTGAAATTGCTTACCATCATATGTGTGGGCTTTAGACATCTTGCTTAAACTACTCAATGCAAATAAATAAGTGTTTCCAATGCATGATTTGAGAAGATAACTAGTTTGAATGTTGACATGTACTTGGAGAACTCAAAAGCTGAGTGAGATGATCCTGTTTCTCTCATGAGCTGTGGCTTTTTACATGATTAACTCCTGTATTTCTGCATGTGATTACCTGTGGGACTACAGGCTTTTGTTTATATAGGCTTTGTCAGGACATTAATTCTTAGACTGCTCTTCTGAACATAGACATTAAGTTATGCTTTATCAGTCCCTGTGATTTTCCATTTTTTCCAATAGCTTCCTTAATTCATCTTCTGGAAATAGGTACAAAAAAAGTTATTCTTTCCTCCTAAAATAAAACTATACTAAAAATATGATCACATCTTTCTATCATGGCTCCAACAACCTTGCAAGAAGAGAACCTAGAAATGATTGAAGAAACACTGGGAATAGTGCACTATAAAAATATATTGTTTTCTGAAATGTCTGAGGATTCCATTCCATTTTGAATAAAATAGATGTATATTCATTGGGATATTTCTTTTCTCCAGCTGGGATCTCACTCTGGATCTAGGTATATTTAATTACTGCAAGCAAAATGGAAATCCTTGGGAGAACTCTCTGTCTCAGATTAGTCAAAAGTCATGGGATTGCTACATCTTCCTGAAATTTAGAAATTGTACATTATAGTTACCGCAGAAGAGCTGGGATTTTTTATTTAATTTTCCAAATTTTCATGGAATTGCTCCAATAGTTTCTAAATTAGAAGCACCACTTCCATTCACTAGTTTTGTGTTCTCAAATAGCTTATTAAACATGATTTATTAATATGATCTAATAATGTCTCTCAGGTATGCCAAACAGGGGAATGCTTATTTTGCAAATAATATCTGCTTATTTTTGTGACTCAGTTAGTGAAATTTTTGATGTTGTTACTATTTGTTTACTTCTGAAGATGGACAGATTACACTTCAGGACTTTTGTTAATTTTTTATTAGGGGAATAAGAACAATGATAATTGAAACTTAGTTGCTATTGACTCCTTCCACACTCCAAGTTAGACAATACATGAAAATGTTTTGGGTTTTTGTTTGTTTGTTTGGAGTTTTAATTTTATTTTTAAATGTTAATGTATTTTAAGGGTATTTTTCTCTCTTTTTGCTTTTAATTTTTACTGGATTGGTCATTACAGTGAATTTTAATGAATAATGAAAGTAATTTCTTGATAAGATGCAAATTATTTCTCATCTACAAAAGTTTACATTGAGGTTTTAGCTTAATTTTTGAGACAGTCAGCTAATACTTTATGATATTTGTATAATTAATGAGCACTTTTTTTTGGATATTGATTCCAATCAATTATCAAAATCATTGGATACTTATATCTGCTACTAGCAAACTCATAGATTGGTATCCCATTTTCAGATTATTCTGCTAATAGTGAGACTGAATAGCCATGTAACTGGATTTTTGAAAACATATTCATATGTCATCTAGGTAATTTGATTTAGACATTTTCCCAATCCACAGCAGAAGAATCATTTGAAATAAAGTGAATACAGAGATTATAATGGCTAAAATGTCTATCCTACGTGACAAAATAGCCCAATAAAATATATTTTTTTTATTTGTAGGTTTCTTGTCTTGTAATGGCCAAGTTCTTTGGATAAATGGAATCAGTGAAAAGACACATTATTCATAATATCATAGAATTGTTAAGATTGGAAAAAACTTCTATGAATATTGATTGCAGCTGTTAACTCAGCACCACTATGTTCACCAGTAAACTGTCCCCAAGTCCAGGTGCCTTTGGAATTCCCCCCAGGACAGTGATATCATCACTTCCCTGAGCAGCCTGTTCCAATACCTGACCACACTTTCAGTGAAAAATTTTTCCTAATATACAATTTAAACTTCTCCTGGTGCAAATTGAGGCCATTTCCTCTGGTTCTGTCACTTTTCTGCTGGGAGAACAGACCAACCATCACCTCACTAAGACCTCCTTTCTGGTAGTTGTAGAGAGTGATAAGGTGGTGTCATCTTGTTGTGCACACACACACACGCTCCCGTGAGCCTCCTTTCCTCCAGGCTAAACTGCCCTATTTCCCTCAGCTGCTCCTCATCAGGCTTGTTCTCCAGACCTTTCACCAGCTCCATTGCCATTCTCTGGACACACTCCAGAGCCTCAATGTCCTTCTTGTAGTGAGGGGCCCAGAGCTGAGTTGCAGGATCTGGGTTGCAGCCTCACCAGTGACGATGATCACTGCCCTGGTCCTGCTGGACACTATTGCAAACTATTACAAACATGGTGTGCTGGAACTTTACTGTTAGGAGCTATTACTAGTTTATCAATGAAGGCAAAAAAACCCAGGTATTTTATTTCTATCTAAAAGTGCACCTGATGGAAACATAGGTTATGAATAAATTAAGGGAGAAGCTTTAACTCTTAATGTAGTGGGGATACAATCATAGTCACAAGGTGAATAAGCCCAAAAACTCTGAAGGCTATGATCCATTAATTTGTGATAATCAACTTCTGAATTTACATAACAGGAAGATGGATTAAGTATATGGGAAAACACTTTGCAGTCTTTGCTACTAAAAATACAAATTTTCACTTCAGAGTTAATGAACTCATAATGTTTAATAGACATTTCCTTTATTTAACGTAGCTCCTGTTTGATAAATCATACTCTCTCATATAAGCAGAATAAAAATCTGGCATCACAACAGATATTTCTTCTAGAATATGGAGTATATATCTTTATTTTATTAAGTATTTGATGCTTACCTAGTACTTTTAAAGTCTAATATTTAACCCAGCAACATGGGTTAACTTTAGAAACAGAATCTGCATAAAAAACTGAACTTATATTCTACAGAATCTTAAATAATGTTTGACATAAATGGGAATATCCTTTAGTTGGTCAAAGACAAAGATTGTATCTAGGTAGATATGTATACATATGTATATATGCTCTCTCTTTTGTTTATTCTTCAAACTTATATTTTAACTTGTGAAATATGAAGCAGATGTTGCCCCTTATATTATAACTAGAATGCCAAAGGAAAGAGTGATAGTCATAGGATAAGCAATATCACTTTGCACCCACAACACCTACACAGCCCAGGAACTTCCAGAGTAATAACAGATTCCTGGTTCTCCAGCTAGGATCTGTGCAAGAAAATTAATAAGAAAATGCCTTCATTTCATCATGATGGCATTTGGGAGTTTTAGAACCCTCTAGTCCATTAGTCAGTTTTGTTAATGACTGTGCTCATCCTTTTAATCATGTGAAACACATTGACTGAGCTTCATTTAGTTCAAAGTGCCTTTCAGAAGCCTGAAGAGAAACTGAGTGTTGTGAAACTTTACCTTTTTCACTTCAAACATATATTTGCTAATGTATATTAGCAACATATAGATAGCTTGATTTGTGATTTATATGATGATACAATATATCCATAGTTTTTAAGAAAAAAAACCCTACCCATTTGAACAAATTTAAAATTGAAATTTGAGTGCCTAATGTATAGCCAGATTATATGTTTTATTTGTATTTCCATCCTATCTTCATATTGCTAATTGTGGAAGTTATTGATACCTGCACTTCTTTATTTTCATTATTCTTGCACAAATATTGTATTTACAATTTTTTTTCAGCTTTATGAACACCTCTTTCTGCCTGAAATTAAAGAGTTTCTAATACCAGATCTCAGCAACAGTCCTGGAGGACCATTTTTTGTTTTCAGAACAACTTCTTTATAATCAACTACATGAGCAGATTTTGGAATTTTGCCAGCATGAAGAGTTATGTTACAGAGAGATTGAAACCTTGTAAAAAACACCAAAGTATTTCTATTAAATGTACAGTATTGTTTATATATATATATATGTATATATATATATGTTTTATTTATACATATATATTCCTCTTTTTTTCAGTATGAGAACACACTGTGATATATAATGACATTTTTTTTTCCTGCATATGGAAACAAAATAAAATAATAATACTTAGTACATGCAGAACTATGGGATCTTATTATTAAAAAAAAAAAAATCCAGAGCAAAAGATCCTGTAAGGGCTTGTTTCTGCATAACAGTGGAAATGTTTAAGCTGTGTATTTTCTGGACCTTCTTCATTGTCTGAGACTTTTGCATTTGTAAATGTCAATCTTTAAGGGTTTAACCAAAATTCAACACTGTCTCAACTTAAACAAACATTAAATTCTTTTGCTATGTTTTTGGACACATTCATAATGCCACAAAACACATCTGACACATACTAATGCTACTGGACTCCCTCATTAAGAAGTAATCAGTGATATTTCCTTATTTCTTTGAAAAAATAAGAAAAAACACCCCTTCTATGAAATGTTTAAAGAACTTACCCAAGACCAGAAGATGAGGAATAGATTCTTGTTTTAGTTTCAAAGTGTCCAGAACCAGCATCTCTAAAAAGTTCCCCACCTGACAAGTAAAGAAAGCCTTTTGGAGGCATAAGAAATCTCCCATCATTGCAGCATTTCTATGATGGGAAACCAGAAAAGAAATCAAGAGGTTCTGGGGAAGAAACAAAGTTCCTAATGGCTGCACAATTTTTCTGTATTTTTTGATGTTCAGTGTGAATTTTTTTCCCCATCTCATACACATGCTGTATTCTTAAAGTAATTCTAAATACATATATTTTCAATATACTAGTACCAGGAGATAATTAGCTTGGTGAGTTCTGGTTAAAAAGGGTCTAAGAATTCTTTTATAGTTGTACAAGCTCTGATATGTTCTAAACGAGAAGTTCTCAGCGTAAAAATGAAAGATATTAAAATTTAAGTGAGTGCTTTATTTGCTCGCTCTTGATATGTACAGAATTTCAGTCATCTCCGAAACACAGAAGGACAAAGTCTATCTGCGCATTTCTGCTTGTTTGAATTCTTGAAAATCAATCCATGCCAATGATGGAGAAATTTAGTTTTTTTACTGAGAGGATAAGTAGTTTTAGATAAAAATACCCAAAAGTATTTTCTCATCAGGCAGGAGAAGACAATAATTATTTTAATGTGTTTTCAATAACAATGTTTAGGTTCATATGATATCGCTCCTTAAGGGGAAAAATAGCTGGTTTACAATTGTTTAGCAAACAATGAGTTTGGTTTTCATTTAATAACTTCACAAATCTTTTATTTTAATAAACTCTTGTTTAGATACTAGATGCATTCTAGGTATTTTGAACCCGAAAATGGAAAAAAAACCTCATGCATTCCACCCTCCTGTCAATTTTCTTATTTAAAGATCCTCTTCAATGGTTAACTATGTAGAAATTACCTACTTTGTGTTCATTGAGTAATTAGTCCCGTTCTAATTCAATCCACATTTAGGTAAATTACTTCACAGGGAGCTGGGTCAAGCTGTTGTGTTTTTCATAGCATTTGATGTGATTGCTCTGGTGCATTCACAGAAATAAACAAAAAGTAAAAGTATTTCACTCTCCTAGTAAGTTTACAGTAGTAGTTGTACTTTTATTCATAATTTGTTTCTCATTATATATTTATATAATTATGCTTACATAACACTATTTCTCCTTTAAACAAGCCTGTCTCTGGCTTGTGTGGGCATTTAACAGTGAATATGCCAATCTCATGTTACTGAGATACCATTTTCTGATTCTCTACTTATTTCTGAGGTATTTATATGTTTTCTTTTCCACATTTTCTGTCTTGAATTCTTGACCTACCAACTATTACCATCTCAAAAACATGTTTAAAATTTTGATATGGCCTTAGCTTTCTCACAAATCATCAACAATTTCCAAAACACAACTGAGCCAAATTCGCAGTGGTGCCTCACTGTCCTGGGTTGCAGTGTAGGATGTACACAAAGTATTTATTCTATCACCATCTTCATGAACTGTTGAAACCAGGTGGGCTAGTGTTTTCCCAAGGGTGTCTTCTGCTAATGGCCTTTGGGGTGTCTTCTGCTAACAGCCCATCAACGCCTGGCCCATGACTCACAGGTAACTCCCTCCAGGGGTTATCTCTGTTTAATGGGCCATCAAGGACCCACTTCACACTCCTCATCCCATTGGGAGATGCTCTGCCCAGGGGGAGGAGCCAAGCATTCTCACCTGGATATAAGCTGGTATGTGGGACAGTGCAAGTAGCCCTGACCCACTGGATTCCCAGAGGAGCAGAGCTACCAGACCTTTCTACAGGATCACTGCTTCAGGAAGACCATCTCATCTGGACTGCTTCCACCATCCTGCTCAGGTTGTATTCTGACTCTGTCAGTGGTCCTTTGTGTTATTGCATTTATTTTATTTTTACCTTTTTTACCTTTTCTTCTTATTAAATTATATTTCTGACTTGGAGCCTCCCACTCATTTTGCTTTCAAACCACAACACTCACACAAATATTCCAGTCTGTGAAACTATTTATCTTAGTTCCAAATAGTTTCGGATACCTCCTACTATGCACGCAGATGTCCACAGCATGACTGAACTTCCAAGACACAGAGAATGAACAGTCCCACGATATAACAATTGGTTTGCTTATGCATATGAATAATTTTCTTCTGTTACCTGCCAGATAGTTTAGGAATCAGAATAGATAGATCATTGTTCAGTAATAAGCAGTGTCCCTTGGCATCAACAGTGGGGCCAGTACTAAGGTTCAGCATATTTGTTGACAACATGAAAACTGTGATGAAGTGCACCCTCAGCGAATTCGCTGATTGCACCAAGCTGTGTGGTGCAGTTGTGGAATCACAGTATGGAGGGGAGAGATGTCATCCAGAGGAACCTGGACATACGCTTGAGAGGTGGGCTGATGCAAACCTCATGAAATTCATCAATGTGAAATACAAGGTCTTTGTTAAGGAGACTTCCCTCTGTGACCATCCAGGACCCATTCTGGCAGTCATTCTGGCACCACTCAAGCTAAGACTGAAGCCACTCCATGGCTACACAACCCACACTCACAATCAGATCAGGTTTCCTTACCAGCTTTACCTTAGGCTTTCTATAGCAGAGTCTCAGATGTCCCTATCCTTAAAAAAATTATTCCTGGTGCTGTAACTAACTGATAAAATAAGAGAATATAATCTTGAGCTGGATGCCTCTGGGAATGGACTCCAAACAAAGGATCCCCTGGGCTTTTTTACCCTGACACCCTTACTAAGGGCAGTAAAGTCTGGAGATTGTTGGCTCCTGACACATCACTGAGTGTGCAGTCACCTGGCTGTGCCCCAGGTTCCTGTGCCACTTGTAATGCAAATAATCAGCAGTTCGAGACCTCTTTCCTTGAGGTCTGGAATGCTGCAGACAGTTCTGATGCTCCCAACATAAGAAGGACATGGAAGGGTTGGAGTAAGTCCAGAGGAAGGCCAAAAGCTGATTAGAGGACTGGAGCACATTTCCCATGAAGACAGTTGCTGAGACAGTTGTGACTGTTCAGAAGAAGACAAGGTTGCTTGGTGACCTCATAACGACCTTCCAGGATCTCAAGGGAGCCTACAGGGAAAATGGAGAGGGACTTTATCAGGAACTCTAGTGACAGGGCAAAGTATAATGGCTGCAAACTAAGAGGGGAAATTTAGGTTAGATACATAGAAGAAATTCTTTACTATAAGGGTGGCAATATACCAAAACAGCTTGTCCAGGAAGCCTTGGATACCCTAACCATGGTAATGTTTCAGATAAGGCCTTGAGCAACCCCTGCTAGAGGTGTCCCTGCCCATGGCAGGGTGGGGGATAGTTGAGACAAAATGATTTTTAGGTTTGTTTTCAGCTCTTAAAATTCTAGGATTCCCCTTCTGTTATACATCAAATATATATATTTCTTAAATACTTCATTTATAGATCTTATTCATATGTTATTTGTGTCATAAACTGCTGAAGTCCTGTTACACATAATATTTTGTGGTAAAGTTAAATAATGAAATCCAGCTATTATATATAATTTCTTTTTCTTAAGATCTTTTATCTGTTTGCTTGATTAGTGTAAAGTAAACTTCTGAAATAATAAAAGTGTTAGGAACCAATTAATGTTATTATCATTAATTATTATTATTAGGAACCAAAGAAGCAATTATTTCACATTATGAACTTATGAAGCTGGAAATACTATAGATAGTCTTCAGAAAAAGCCTGTATGACATTGCATATATTGTCTTATTATTATAATTTTCTCATCTTTATAATTTGTAAATGAAATTTAGAAGAAGTGTTATTTTTTTCTAAGGAGATGAAAATAATACTGCCATTCCACAAGTTATATTTTCTATTTTTTTTATTCTGACACACAAGTAATCTTTCACAAAGATTTAAGAATTACTGTCTTTATTTTCTACAGTAGCAATTTTTGTTTGTTTGTTTCTAGAGGAATATATTGTTAGACAGAATTATTTCTTGACACTGCTATGGTGTTTTATTAAGCAACAGATGGTTTTACAAGTTTATCATGTCTGTCCTTCATCAGCTATAACAGCAGGCACTCACGGATTTTACTCTAGATTAAAACACAAACAAACCTCAACAACAAAAAATTAAAAAAAAAAAAAAAAAAAAAAAAAAAAAAAAA
>VWZU01007022.1:301811-367166 GCA_013397095.1 Sterrhoptilus dennistouni | reverse complement strand
AAAAGAAAGAAAAAAAGAAAGGAAATAAAACCCTGAGAGATTATGAGGGTAAATTTATGGAGGAAGGGCAGTCTTCAAGTCATGAGCAGTCTTTTGTTTCTTTTCATTTTTTTTAAGGTTGTTTTGGCTTTATCTATTCATCTGTAAATAAAGATTTTCTTTCCATAAGTAAAACAAACAGTGTCACTGACACTTGCTTTCAAATAGTCTGTGCAATATTTAGTGGGAAACCGTACTAAATACATAATGAATATTTATGAGGTGTAATGTATAGTTGATGAAGTGTCCCCTTGTTCAGTCTAGTGTTTTACACTCCAACAGCCCCAGCCAGCATTTTTCAAGAAAGTTTGTATCTTTATTATCTTATTTAATTGCCCATTGCGCTACATCTGCAATTAAAATTCTCACTTTTTTCTTTTTTTTTTGGTGTACACCAAAGTCTTGTGCATAACTGTTTCATTTATTGAATTTGTTGCCAAAGGTGACAGAGAATTTCTGTTTTCAAAACTCAAAATTGCTAGTTTCTAGATGTTCATTAATAAATAAATACCTGTGGTCATCTGAAGGGTGTGTCAAATAGATATTTGTGCAATATCATGGAAGCTTTTTTATTGCTATTTCTGATAAGAGCTCTCTAACTACCTGGAGGTATTTAATTTTATTTTTTTACCTCCATAAATAAAAATAAACCAATAATCACTTAAAACTACACTCATCTTTAACATGCAGAAAAAAATGTCCAAATTCCAACATATAATTTATACTTTCAGTAATCAAAAACTCTGCAAGACAGATGATGTTAATATATAAGAAACAGGAGAAATAAGTTCTTGTCAATAATTTCAGTTATGAAGGATTCAATTATCAAGTGTCAATTTGATTTTATTTATAGATAAGAACTAGACACATCAACAAGCTTCTATCTAAAATTATGATTTTCATCTCTGCAATTTATATATAACTCTTTATCTTTTCAAATGCTTTATAAATGTTGAAAACAAACCATGTTTTGTGACATAAATCTACCTACAAGAGTTAATGTTCGAAGAAGAATATGCCATTTTTGTCTGACTAAGTCTTTTCCCAGTTTAGTTGATCATACAGATTTTACCACATATATTTCCATGGCACAGAGATGAAAAGGTAATTTTATAATTTTTCTGATGTTATAGTTGTACATGCAGCTTTGTGTATGAAATTATACTCTGAGGACTAAACAAGACATATACAATACATTTAATGGGGCCTTTATTTAAGTTTTTTATAAATTTATTTTTCTAACAAATATCAAATGGGTTATTTGGTAGTGATTCTATTGCCAGCATGCAAGTGAAGGCATAATCACGGAATGACAGAATGTTTTAGAAAAGGAACCTTAAAGACCATCTAGTTGAGCTCCCCTTCCATGAGCAGAGACACGTTCCACTAGATCAGGTTAGTCAGAAGCCCATCCAACAAGGTCTTGAGCACTTCCAGGAATGGGGAGTCCAAAAGTTCTCTGAATAACCTGTTCAAGTCCCTCACCACCATAAAGTAAAGAATTTCTTCCTAATTTCTATTCCAAACTTTTTTGTAACTTTTAGAACATGTCAACAAGTCTGGAACAGCCAGTCACCCTGGCTCACAAAATGTGTGTACTTCTGTGAGCAAGCAGCTGGAAGCCAAAGAGGATACAGTAGGGCAACTCAGCCTGTGCTAGGCACCTCCCTTTAGGAGACTGCACCTCCCCTTCATTTTTTATTCTTTTTGAAAAATATCTGTAACATATTCCTCAGTTTAGGAGAAATTCACCTCTTGGGTTAGGATTGCTATCTCATTAAGTGTTATAGTTGTTCAGTAGCAGTTTCACAGTTATTTTAGATTGTCATAATTGCTTTATCACCTCACTGTTTAAGTAAAAAAAGCAAGTGGAGAAAAAATTTGCTCACCACTCAAGTAGAATACTGAATGTGTCCATTCATTGTTGGTAATGAATTTCTTATAATTCCACATGCAGTACAATGGTGTGAGTTACTTTGTTACTCAAAAGGATTTTTGGAAACACAGAAGACAACAGGTCATAAACATTTATTGGTTTAGCTGTTTAGCTGCATATTTCTTCATCAGTTCTCTTGTGTGGATAGGCTTTTTTTTTTTTTTTTTTTTTTTTTTTTTTTTTTTTTTTGGTAAATGTTTCTAGTCATACTGTAGAATGGAAAAGAAAGCAGACTTATCAAGAGGGATCCAGGAAGGGATAAGCAGGAGGCAAGCATATAACCAACAAATTTTGGAAGAATGATGAAAAAAAAAAAATCTGAATCATTTATACAGCTAAATTCTCCCCCTTCTTTCCCAATGATGGGGATTGTCGTCTTCTTTGTAACCCCATAATCATTTAGGAACTACATCTCCAACCTAGAAAGAGTCAGAATTTAATCAGGAGTTTAGGGCCATAGGTGTATACCTTAAAACACTGCATCCTATTATTTTCACATCATTCCGGGAAACTAAAATTAAAAATACACACACAAACAAACAAACAAATAAAGAAAACCAAACACTACCCCAAAACCAGAAACTTTGACTCGACTATTTAAGACATATCACAGATGAAAACATTTTAGAAAATTTCTCATCTGAAATCAATAAAAATCAGAGTATTGTAGTAATTTTTATAGATTTTGATAGCTAGCGTACAGCCTAACACATCACAATCAAAGCTGCACTGCTATGATTTGCTCAGAAGTTCAAAATTTCAAATAGATTCCAGCATTTCTTAAAACTGTGTTTGTCTTAAAGAACAATATTATCATATTTTATTTTCAGTTTAATCACAAAAAATCCAGTAATTTGATTTCAATATTTTTGATTTGTTATGCAAGACACAGCCTTCAAAGAATGAGCTATGAATATGTAATATCATTCAGTGTTTCTTTTCATGTACACCCTTATGAATTACTCTCATTACATATGAGTGATTGCTATGTGTTTTACTAAATTTCTGGAAATAATGGCAAATTTGATGATTAAAATTATTGGATAAGTTGCAACACTAGTGAGCAAATACATTTGATGGGTAGCATTAATTGGCTTAATAACAAGTGAGATGACTGGATTAAAATTATGTTTTCAGTGTCCCATTAGGATGTTTGGCCAAGCCATAGATACAGATATTCAAGTTAAAAAGCAAACATAACTGTTAATATTTGTAAGACTAAAAAACTATATATTTTATTCCCTAGGTTTCTGGAACACATCTCTACATGAGAATAAAATAACTTTTTTCATTACTTTCTTATTTTTTAGTGTCCTCTCACTTCAAATGGAACTGTATTTGATTAACTGTTCATATCTTGAAAGTGATGCTACACAATGCTTCAATGAAAATCTATGTTGTGTTTTCAAAAGTTCCACTATAAAATCTTGTCAGGCTGCTGGCTAGCTGTAACAAGTGGCTTGGGAGCAACATAGTCTTTTTTGCTTTAAAGAAAGAAAGACTGACAGGTTTTTTTAGGTTTTTCACACCTTCCATTTTACCTATTTGAATCATTTAACAAGCTACAGTTCTATTATCCTGGCTACTATGTTACCTAGTGCTTTATAAAGTGTCAAGGGAACAACTCTGGAAACAGTTATTCAAGTTTTACTGATAAGCAAAACTCCTATAGATTGCCATAACTGAGTCTCATTTCTTCCTGCCAGTACAAGAAACCTCAGATGACAGGATGTAATGAATATATAATCTTCTAAGTTGTTTTTATTCTGTATGTCAAATAATTTTTCACTTTCAATGGAGACCTGTCTGGTTTCCTTGCATACTAGCATTCCTTGCATTCAGCCAGTTGGTACTGAAGTAGTGGGAGAGGAAAAGAAAATAGATGCATAAATAAAAGGAAAATAAGATTTTGTCTGTATACACCATACAAGGAAATAGAATGAGATAATCGAGAGCAAATTGCATTTGCTGAAACATTGCTTCGGAGATGAGTTCAGAGTCAATTGTCTAACTCCCTTCCCAGAATACTCTGATTGAATTATTCGATCATCCAGTTACAAATGTTGTTTAAAAAAAAAATAAATCTATTTTAGGTCTCAGCAGAATATGAAGGTTTTATCATTTGCAGGGTCCACATTCAAATTAAAAAGGGGGAAAGATACTGTGTTTGATTGTATTGCTGGTTTGATAGCGTTATTTTAAGACAAGAAAAAGTAAGTTTTCTTATATAATATATTTTGATACAACAGTAGTTTCCCACTTTCCCCAGGCGTCTCCTCTAGCAGGGCAGCATGAGAACTAAAATATAAACAACTGAGTCTTCCACTGTTTGAGAAAACAGTTTTGGCAGAGATTTCCATTCCCAAGCATATCTTCTAATATTAATCTAATGGCCAGGAAATTCTACAAAGAGATAAAATGTTAATTTCAATAAATTTTAATCTTTCATTTCTTATTTTGTTAGTGAGTGGGTGAGATGATGTGTTGTGGGAAGCCAGTGTCATCCTAGCTATTTCCTTTCATCGCAAATGTTGAAAGATAATTAAAACATGGGCCCCATTGTTTCAGATTAATTTTGTAATTTTCTTGATTGGATTCCAGTTAGGTTTCTCCCAAAATATCACTGAATATTGGCACTTTCCTCAGTATTTCTTGATCAAATTGTAACTCAGTGGCTTCGTGAGATTCTCTACTAATTTACTGAATGATTCCTAATCATAGGATAGGAATGCATATAATAAAGGGACAAAAGACAAAAACACCTTAAATCCCACAGTGCTCAGTGTATTAAAAGTTCCTTTAGATTTAACCTTTTTTACTGTTATTTGGTAAATTCTGGACTTATGCAAGAAAAATTAGGAGATGCTGTTAGCAAAGATTTAGGTTTTTAGGGAATTAGAGATGTGAACAGGTGTTTTTCAAATCTCATTTTTATGTGTAAGGACTTTAAACAGAAACTGAACTCCAAAACTAAGGGAGATCTAGCTCCCAGCTATTTTTTAAAATTCTGTTTCTATTCACACTTTATTAACACTTTATTATTACTTTATTAAAAGTATGTCTGCCAAGCAGTCTTTTAGGGCACAATGCTTAAGTACTGATTTTGGAAAAATTGGAAGTTACCGTACTGTGTCAAAGGACAATTTTTTTCCCGTTCTTTGATTTATTAATATGCTACTTCTGTCTCAGAACTTGGTGCTACTATGTCATCTTCATTATGATTGAAATTTTAATTGGCTGTAGAACAGCTAATTTTTAATTTTATTTTTTTTTTATTGCCACACAAATGCAAATGACAGTAACAGTAACAATTTTAAGACCAATAATGCACAGGAAGCCTGGTTTTTGGTTTGTTTGTTTGTTTTTTTGGTTTTGTTCTCAAGTCAGGGCAGAATACCTTTATATATATTGGAAGTTTTTTAAACAGGCATTTGTAAGCATGAATATAAATTTATTCTGAATTTTAAGTGAAAAAAGTTTTATACATGAAATTTAAAAAGTCTTTTAAAGAAGTCAGAAACATGCAACAAAATGCTGTTCATTAGATTTGTTCATTTTTTTGCAAGGTAATTTATTTGATGGTACCACAACTTTGACAAGCATTCTGGCAAGAACTGGAAGCTTCACACCCTTACAGACTCTCCTGTCAACATGCTTAAGTTTCAAAGCATCTGTCAGTATCAAGCATTAGTTCATAAATACATAGTAATTGAGAATGTTTAATATTCATTAGCTAAGTAAAGTGACATTCATCTACCAAGATGCTGTCTAAAACTTAGACACATAATATAAGCTATTCATCTGGATGTCCTCTAAAGTCAACGGAAAGGCGTATCTTGCAGAAGGCAACATTTATGCTAAATGTAATTGACAAAGCAAGAAGGGTTGACTCACTTTTTACAGGAGGTTCTGTAGGTAATTGAATGACTACTGTGCACTACCAGCGTAACTTCTATATAGCTGTAGGCTGGATTAGTCCCACTATTAATTACACTTTATTTCATTATTACATACTTTAAAGATGCTGGAAATACCTGACTTAAAAAAATCCAAATGTCTTTCCAAATGCTGTTCCACAGCATTTTCTCAACGTCATCTTTTTCATTAACATTTCTCTGATAAATCTGACTGTTCTCAGACTCTTTAAGGATATTTTACAAACAAATGGTAAATCTGTATTCATCTCAAACATTATGCATCATGTGTAATTAAATGTAAGGTATCTCAATGCCCAAGAAAAGGCGAGGTATTCATGTAAATAGAGAGAATATGCAGATGTACTGTAAAAACTTTTTTTAAAAAAATAAGACCATAAATTTCTGTGTCTCTGAAAATGAACAAATTACAAATTCTATGGATTTAGAAATAAACTTTCCTGAGATTTAGCTTTTAGACTCCTTTTTATTTTCTTTCCTGTTATATTAAGGCATCTTTGCTTCCTGCTTGGTACCCTGTATCTTCCTCTGCAACACCTACCATGAGTAGTCAAAACTCAAAGATAAAGATGTGTTTTTCCTTTGGGCTATTTTTGTTTGTTTGTTTGTTTTCTGGTAGTTTTGTTTCATTTTTTGTTTGGCTTTCTTTGTTTGTTTTTTGCTTTTTTTCTGTTTGTTTGGTTTTTTTTTTACCCCATGCCATTGGGACATACATTGATCAACGACATGTCCAGAGAAGGGCAATGACGCTGGTGAAGAGTCTGGAGCATGAGTTTTATGAGATGCAGCTGTAGGGGCTGGGGCTAAATAGGCTGGAGAAAAGAAGGCTGAGGGGTGACTTTATTGCTCTCTACACCTACTTGAAAAGGAGCGGTCAGTCGCTTTGCCCAGGTAACCATTGACAGGATGACAGACCTCAAGTTGCACCAGTGGGGAGGGTTAGTCTAGCTATTAAGAAAAAAAATATCTTCACAAAAAGAGCTGTCAAATATTGAAACAAACTGCCCAGGGAGCTGGTGGACTCTGTGCCTGCACAGAGTTTTTACCCTTTCTTATCAACATTTTCCCCCAGGCACCATCATCTTTGCTGAGGGACACAGATGTGCCCTGAAATGGTAGAAGATGTTAGATTGGTGAATGATTAATGAACTTCTTGTGTTAGAGAATGCATGCAATTTTAAAGAATAATTTTTTATTTTAAGCCAGTTTCCTATCATGTTATATGGAAAACTGTTTATCACAACTGCTGTTTTCTACACTTATTTAATCTAATTTGCTTTCAGAATTCTCACAAAATATTGTTAGCCTTTTAAGGCTTCTATAAGCCAATTTTTTTAAACTTATAAATAATTATAGTAATGCACAGAACTTGAAAAGCAATACTGTAATGATTATAATTTGACATTTTTATAACTTATCACCCAACATGAATAAAAGATTTAAATATGTTATAAAATAAAGTCTCCACTTTCCAGACATTCAGAATGGGGAGACAGAAGTTAAAACACCAACCTGATCATGTTGTAGAATTATGACTGAAGCTGCTTAATATTGAAATTTACTTTGAAATGCTACATTTTCAGACACTTATTTTGAAAATACTCAAGTTCAGTTTCGGTAGACGTACATAAAAATAAAATCTTTGAAGACACAATTTACTTTAATTTCTGAAATCAGCATGCATTCAATTTAGACTCATGAACATATCCTCACAGAATTTAATGACTTTAAACGTGGGGAAGATCATGTATAAATACTATTGTTCAGCTATTTTTACATGATACTTTGAGTAAGGATTTACTTGGACTTTCCACCCAGACTTGCCAACACTACTGAGGACCCAAAACCCGAGTGATTGAATGACAGAATTTAGAAAAGGATTTAGGATGGGATACTCCTATCAACTCACAAAATCTCTGAGTAAGGGGAAAAGACAAGGTTTCCCCAGAAGTTGCACATGCCTCAGCTCAGGCATCTAATTATCTGGAACTATTTTGTGGCATTTCTAAAGCATCTATAAAGTCATAACCAGGAAAAAAAAAATCACCATAAACAATTTTATTTATTTATTTATTTATTTATTTATTTAAAATCTAAGAACAAACAAAAATATGTATGTGGAAAATAATTTAAGAACTATATCTGGCAAAGCCACTGGAAGACACTTAGCATAAATTATTTCAGAAAGATTAGAGAACAAGAAAAAATAAACTATTATTTTTTGTGAATATATTCGATTTCATTTACACTAATGAAAAATGTTTAGTGAAAATAAACACATACACTTTACAGCTTTCATTGCTTTAACCAGTTTCTGAATTTTACATTCCTTTAATGAATGAATATATAAATCTTTTCATCAAAGTCAATGGAAAACATCTAAAATTCAGGCAATTAATCCTTTTTAATCCTTAAAAACACATGGTAATGTGATATTAGAAACACATGATGATATTTTTTAATATCACATCAGTCAATAAAACCATACTAATATAATTCCAAGTAAGATTAGTTCTCTTTTGTTACAGTTAAAAAAAAAAAAAAAAAGAAAAATTAAAGGCTTGGTTCATATACTTCAAAACATAATTTTACAACATATTTTAATTTCCATGATGAAAGGTAGACAAACAATAATTGCTATTCTTCAGTCCTACCTTTGAAGTACAGACGTGAGAGAAACCACAGAGAGGAAAGATCACTTTTTTCTGTTTGCTAATCCTCAGAATGTCTAAAATTACACACTCCCACACCCACAAATTGTATCCTTTTGTTTTAATAACCTTATCAATAAGACAGGGGAAAAAAATCCAGTAAATAGGCAGAGAAAAAGTCATATCTTTAGAACTGGTAAAGACAAAAAATGGATTTAAAATAATGAAAAAATCTCCTTTAAGATGAGGTCTAGTATATGCTCTTATCGACTTTGTATTTCTCAGGAGTTAATGTTGCAAACAGAAACAAGAATTTACAGTTTGCCGTGGGAATATTCTGAACTCTATTATCCATCTACATATTTATAGAAAGTAAAATTATATCACATAAACTTTTTCAACCCTACAAAAACAACAAACTATTGCTAGGAAATCACAGAATATGCTGAGTTGGAAGGGATCCTCCAGTCCAACTCCTGGTCTTGCACAAGACCATCCCCAAAAGTCACACCTTGTGCCTGAGAGCATTGTCCAAATACTTCTCGAACTCTGTCAGGCTGGTGCTGCGACCACTTCCCTGGGGAGCCTGTTCCAGTGCCCAAACACCTTCTAAGAGGAAAGCCTTTTCCCAGTATCCAACATAAACCTCCCCTGACACAGCATCAGGCCATCCCCTCTCGTCCTGCCACTGGTCACCAGAGAGAAGAGATTAGTGTCTGCCCCTCCGCTTCCTCTCACAAGGAAGTTCTAATGGTTTAATGTTAAATTAATTTGTATATATAAATGAGTAAGATCTAGGGTAGTCTAGACTGAAAAACCAAAATGTTTAACAAATGGATGTTGAAATCTCAGTCAGAAATTAAGATAAATGGATGAGCACACATAGCTTAATATAGGAAACGTTATTTAATTTTACCCACCTTGAACTGCTCATAATAAACATTTCAGGTTGTGAATCTCACTTAAATCTGCCAGCTATAACAAATATGTTTGTTTAAGCATAAACACTTTGCACAATAACTACTCATAGTCTAGCTGCACTTTTAAATATGTTGCTCTAAGGTACTTTGCTGCTGGGTTGAAATTTAATCTGTGATTTTTACAAGAAATATAATGAATTGATATTATGTTTTCCTTCTTGCTCACCTCAAAAGATTTTTTGAAAGAAAGCAGAAAATGTCTAGTCAAATACTTTTAACTGGAAGACAGCATATTAGAAATATTCATATATACTCATATCCATATATACTGTATGTATCCATATATGCTCAGTTTTAGTGCCACATGTGCACCAAGCATAGCTTAAAATTTCTGTAGCTCATTGATTTTAATTTATTTATCCAAGCCTTGTTTGTAATAGGGCAGAGTAAGACAACACCAGTATAAGAATGAACTAGCTTTTACCTCTGATTCATTGAAAAGTACATTTCAAAGTATTTGGGCAATAATAGGTGACAGGATACCATCAGAAAGACATTACTAGAGTATAATGTCTCTGTCTTCCTTGCATGCGTACAAAATTCTGAGCACTGAACTGATTGAGAAGTATCAAAAGAAAGATGATAGTCTTGATGTATGAGTCCAACTAAATCCATAAGTTATATGGGCATTTTATTCGTATTCTCATGACTACTGTGGCTTCAAAAGTCTAAACATTTCTACTCTTCAGTCACCTCACCTAATATGCACATATTTTGAGAAATAGAACGACAAAAGCGAAAACCTTTCTAAGCTCTGCATAGCCTACTCAAGAAGCTGAGTAAATACTTGGATCATTGTGATGATGACAGCTCCATTTTGCCATAGTTACGTTTGTGCTGTGTAGTTATTTCAACAGTATCTCCTCAGCCATCTCTCATTCCCCTAGATTCAACTCTGTAAAAAGAGATAAAAGGGCAAGAGAGTACTTTTCAATTTTTTTTTCACATTTAGCTTATTCATAATAGAGCAAAACTGATACATCTATACAAATAAATATATTCTGCTTAAATATATAAGTATGAGATACTTTGAGAAACTTGGCAAGAGAGAAATAAGAAGTGGAGGAGAAGGAAAAAAAAAAACAACTCCAAAGATAATAAAATCATTATGGCATTAAACTCAGTATATGGTTGTCCCCTGAGTACAGCTGAGATTTGCTTACCTAGTGGATAAATTTTAATTGTTGTTACTGAATCTATTCTTTCTGACCCAAGATGTCACATCACTGTGTGGCTGAAGCTATGTTTGCTAAGTTATTCTGGCATTAATCACATTTATTGTTTGCAGGACCACAATTCTCTTATTTATGGGCACTACCCTTGGGAATGCAGGTCACTGTTATCTAACAGCAGAATCTACAGCTGCTCTTGCTGACTTCAATTTGAGTCTCACTTCCTCAATAGAGGTCACATAGAAGCAATTGAAGTTAATTTTATGAGACATCTGTTATATTTGTGGTTATACTCATTCTTCAAGATTGCCCTCTAAAGTAGCAGTTACTAAAAAAACCCAGGCACCATAAGAGAGAAAGAAAACTAACAAATAAAAGACAGTATCAGAAGTTATCTGATGACTTCTATTCAACATGACAAAGTAGAAAATGATTTTAAATAAAGAATCCCATAATTTGGGGCATGAAATTTTCATGTGAAAGGCACAACTCTGAAACACTTCACCCTTGCAAATCTGGAAGAATCCACTGATTTAAAACATTGAAATATCAAAAATATAATTATAAAATACCTAAACAATATATCTACAACTACATTTTCTTCCAACTTCCTATATAATTTCAATTTATATTATAGGATTATAATATGCTTGGAAAATTAAAGAAATAAAATTCTGAATAGAGAGTTGTTTGTGGGTTTGACCCACATATCTGAGGGCCAGCCTGGCAGAGATGTGGCTATAAAAATATGCAAGAGGCTGATTGCTGGTNGATTATGGGTTGTGCTGAGAAAAAAAAAAAAAGAGGATTTTAATAAAGATGGAAAATAATACAGAAACAAAATAACAAAGCTGAGTACAGCACAGAGACAAACCTCTAGCTGCTACAGCACCTCTCAACGCAAGAAGTGAAAGCAAAAAGCATGGAGTTCCTTTGTTCCTTCTCTTTAGTACCTAATGGCTTAGGTGGGCTTTTTGGCCCTTGGCCCAATGAGAAATAACAACATTCTTTGAGCAACATTTCTAGGGTTCAATCTGTATTTCTGGGCTGGCTCCGAGCCAATTGCAAAGAGAAATCCACAGAACTTTCTAGCTCACTTCTTAACATGTCAAAAGGTAAATTGAGACCCTTTCCCTATAAGGAAACACCTGCTAAAAGTATAGGGAATACATTCCTACAATTGTTGTTTTTTGGTTTCTGTTTTTTTTCTCTCCATGGCTTTGGAGTTAATATGATGATTTTTTTTCTTTCTATGAATTATTAAAATATAGAAAGAAACAAGAAAAAAAAATATATACTCATTTCAAAGAAAATCATCCTCTGAATGTAAGCATCTTGATACACAGACTTTTTTCTCCTAAAATGTTGGTGTCTGCTTTGAGTTTATAAGCCAAGACAGCCTTAGTTAATAGATATTTCTCAACAAAAATTACTTTCACCATCTTTGTTTATTAAAGTAACTCATACATCAGAATTCCCATCTTCTGTTGAGTGCAAATGCCTAAGATGAAAATCCAAGCCAAATTTTTGTCAATCTCATCAATGTAAAAAATAGCAATAATATATTTGATATTGAAGTAGTAGCAGTTGATGAATAATATGGTCCCAGAAGACAAACTTAGATAAACAATTGGATGTGGTGCAGTATTACCTCAAAATAAGAATTTCAAGAATGAGTACCTTTAGTTTTTAAAGATTTTTTTTCCTTAGTGCTATTTACTCGACTATTTTTAAGATGTGTAAATTTGGTGGGTCTGTTTTCTCTCTTACGCATGTTGTTGCCATTTGATTTTTCTTCCTCAAAAAGATCACGCACCAAGATTTTTAAAGTTTCTATTTATAAATTTTTACCATTCTCCACACCATTTCTCCCCCCAGATATTCTATGTATAAAACAGTCTGCACACTGAATTATTTATTTTTACTTTCCAACAAAATTTTTTGGATGGTGAACAAAACACACATGGCAGTCTGTCAAAACAGTCTTCTAGGACATATATGGTTTGTTTTTTTTCTGATGGTATCAGTAAAAATACTATTAAGCTTAAAAAAAAACACAGCATAATTTCCACAAAATTTTCTGTCATTTTAAGTAGTGCCAGTTATTATCTTTTATATGTATTTGATTATTTCAGTTTCTTCATAAATAACAAAGCTTTTAATTTTCCCTAATATTTCCATATGGAACAGGCCACCAGGAAAATTACCCTACCCAGATCCCTTTTCCAGCCTTCCTAATCACATTATCAGAATTTTCCTGGGAGTACAAAATGCAAAAAATCCCAATTGGACCAGCCATAATGCAATGCCACATTCCCACTGTTGCTGGAATTGGTTTTGCTACACTTATCCCTTCATGACATAGCTTTGTCAATACAGATGAGCTTTCTTTGTAGGTATTTGGTATTTTGAGCTGGAGATCAAAGTACTACTTGGTCTAGATCTAATTTCCTTGTGCTAGTTCTCCTTCACATTTCTTTTAACACTAGCTTAGCTTCAAATAGCTCATTGCTCCTTTAGTAAATTTCCTAGACAGTATTACTACAATTTTCACATCTTGATCAAGCATCAATCTAAATTGCATATTTAAAAAGTGATGTTGTTGACAAGGAACATTTTGAACATGTTGTTTTGGCTTTGGTTTTGTTTGAGTTTGGGTTTTTTTTTTTCAGATTCAGACTTTTGAAATTCTAAATGGGGCTGCTCCAAACTGAACCTATGAAGTATAGTTCACGACTTCATTATTTAGTTACCTGAGAAACACCTATATTTTTGAAAATTTTAATTTTAGACACCAACTACAGTAAGGAACATATAATGTCATAGAAACATCGAATACACTGAGTTGGAAGGGACCCACAAGGATCATTGAGTCCAACTCCTGGTCCTTCACGGGGACATCCTAAGGACCAAACCATATTCCTGAAAGTGTTTTTCAGATGCTCCTTGAATTCGGTCAGGTTTGGCACTGTCATCAAAGCTCCTTGGGAAGACTGCTCCAGTGCCCAACCACCATCTGCATGAAGAACTTTTCCTAATATCCAACATAAATCTCCCTTGACACAGCTGCCATTCCCTCATGTCCTGTCACTGGTCACCAGAGAGAAGAGAACAGTGTCTAAGATTTGAATGCATTACCTGTATTTCATATATCAGTTGTATGTTCATCCACCATTACATATGGAATCGTTCTGGTTGAAGCATTTCCGTATCCTGAGTGTGCATCTGCATGTATCTTTTGCATCCACATCACCTGTTTGTCTAGAAAGTACTTTAACTTCCAGGAGATTCTGCATTACACGTTAATTATTTTGTGTTATATCACTCTTCTTGTTAGGACCAAAATAAATTTAGAAATACGTGTAATGTACAAACTGAAGTTGATCATGTAAGAGTTATGATTATGACTATGACTGTTATTATTAGGTCTTCCTTCATGAAGGAAAAGTTATGAACACTTGTTTCAGGTTGTATGGAGATTGACATTACACAATCATACAATGCTGAGCAACAGTGACCAAGAACAGAAGACCATCTCTCCTGAGACAACCACAGGTCATCTAGCCCATGACACAATCAGGAAAGATGCTTCCTGTAACCATTTATGGAGATTGTGTTGTAGTGAAGTTATACAATTGCTACATAATTACTACATGATTACTCAACGAACTTCCTAAGTACTCAACTGATGAGATAAACCAATGTCCTGTTTCACAGGAAGAGTATTAAGTGGGTAGATGATTCACATTTAAAAAGATCTGGGGAACGGGAGATAAATGTCTTAAATGCAGAATGCTTTGAATTTCAGAGGGCAAATTACAGTAGAAGAGCTTTCCACTTGAGTTTCTTTCAGATTCCAAAACACAAGTTCTTTCTAATTTACTACTGCTTGCCACATGAGCATGCATAAGAACTGTTCAGTCTTTTTTTATATTTTCCTTTTTTATTTTATGCTGTAGATAAATCCCTGGACTATCATAGACTCATCATTTTCTCTTCTTTTTATTATCACCTCCTCTTCCAATGACTTTCAAAACCGGTTAAACTCCTAATATAAAGAAATTAAGACAACAATTATCCCTTTCTCATATAGGTGCAAGGAACAGTAATCACAGTCATTTATATGAAAAGATAATTATTGTTCCTGCATTCAATCCAATTTTTCTCTACTTTGTCCCACTTATATTCTTCTGACAGTGTTTTAAGATCCCTATAAAGCTTCTTCAGTGTTTCCTTTTTGAATAATCCTTTTTCGCCCTTCATTAACAGTCTACTCTGCTTACATTCTTCTATCTGCATTTACCATGCAGGTATTAGAAGCTTTTTAAATATTGCCACTTGGAGCAACATTCCCTTGCTTCTCTGCTTCATCAGCTTGCCATCTCATTTTACATTTCATACATATCTTCTTCTCCATTGACTGTCCTTATTTTTTATCTTTCTCTAACTCGACTCTTCTCTTTAGATTTATGAATTAACTCTGAGACAGCGGGTATCAAATCATAATATTATAGCATGGTAAACGTTCAGAAGAATTTGTAACACTATCCACTATCATAGGTTTTGTTTGTTAGTTTTAATTACCTACATCATTTCCATGTGTTAACATAAAAGGCAACTGAAGAAAAGCCATACAGACATCCTGGTCTCAATTCAGTTGCCCATGTATTTCCTAACAAATGTAATTTGAAATGTCCTATATTATCCCACCTGGCTTCCAGGTGCCACTTCAGAAAGGTTTCTGTCTCCAGAATCATATGTGCCAACTGTCTCTGAACCTTTTAGAAAACCTCAGATGTGTCAAAAATATTGTGTTCAGGCAGCTGAACTGATTTCTAACTGCCAAAAATCTAAACTGAACTGATTCATAGGTATCTCTGAATATCCAGAACAGATTCATAGTGGCAAAAATGAGAGTTAAGACCTCTACGTCATGTGAAGACCTTTCAAGGTGAGCTGCATAAATCTAGACCTGAGTCAGAATCATGATGTAGCTTGTACATTTAAGAATTATTTGTAATTTTGGAGAAAAAATCAGAAAAAATTAAGGAATTATGCGAATTAGTCCTAAAGCTACAAGATGACCCATTTTCCAATATTTAGCTATCTGATGCCTTTTCCAATACTATTATTATGTCCTGCTCTTCAGCTGGTGTTATGTTAGGCCATAGGTCTCTTCTTTGTTCTCATTTTTCTGACATACAGATGTCTTAGACTAGGGAGCTTTGAATTACTTCCATGTGTCTATAAATCAATTGCAATGACATTTAGACATCGAATTTAGGAGTCAAATACTGGAGGATAAGCTCCTTTGAGTTGTTAATGAGAAATATGCTTTTATAGTAGCCTAAATCTGCCTGAGTAATGAACTATTAGAATTTAGGAGAGTGTTGGGGTAGAAGTATTAATGAAAATATTTCCTGCTCACTAGATTTAAAAATAAAAAATTCATGTTGGTAGCGGGAAAGATAGCCTTTTTGTGTTCAAGTCCAGGCATTAATGGCAGAGGGAGATATTGAAATGACTCCTGGAGTGAGAAACCACAGAAAACTAAGAATAACTGTGCATTATACTACAGGAATTTCTGGTGTATGCAAAATGGAAAATGAATAACAACTGAAAAATTATAGTGACTTGATTTTTTGTTCTTTAATGAAATAAAAACACAACAACACTGTTTTCCTTTTTAATGTGGGGCTATATATTTCAAATTTGGAAGTTTGTTTCCTGCAGAAAATTTATAATAAAAAATGTCCAAAATGAGGTAATTCTTACAGAGAACTCACACTTTAATACACAGACAGCTTATTAAGACTAAATGTTGTACTTACATAAGAAATAATATATGTTTTAATTTAAACAACAATAATGTTATATACATTCATATATTAGTTTCGGGGTTTTTTTTCCTTTTTTTTTTTCTCTAACACTTTTATCTCACATTGGTTCTAATTTTGTTTATAGTATCTCTTAGTTCCACTCTTGTGAGGCTTTTTCCTTTTAAAAGTTTTCTGTTCCCAAGCTTATCATCCTTACTAGATCCCACTCCAGGGTTGCATTCTTTCTGTTAAGGCCTTTTATTCCAAAGCGTCTGCTTTTGACATCTTCTTCTCTTGAGTTTGCGTTGTGCTTCTGCTCTTTTCTAATGTAGCTCAAATGTTAACATTGCACCTAAAAAAGTGGTTTAATCTTACTTTAAAACTAGCAGAGGAAAACAGGGCATATCTATGACTAATATTAGAAAATTATACGGTTATAGGTGATATAGGTGAAATTAATAAAATCCTTAAGGTACTAATTTTTTCTCCAACTACTGCTATTTTTGTCTTTGTAACTGTTGTAGGTCCCTCTTTGTATTTAAACTCTATGATGAGCAGTAAAAATAATATCATGCCCAAACTGATTTTTTTTTCATGTCTGTCTGTTCATGAAGAAGAAAACCTGGTATTTTTTTCTTAGAGAAAGTGTCAGATATGTATATGTAAAGCACTGTCGTACAGTAAGTTTTAAAAAAATAGTTTGCATACAAGGTCATATACCTTACTTCTGAAAAAAACATGTTCTTATGCTACAGATTACCCTATAGCAAAGTAATATTCCCATCATTTTACATGTTCGCTCCTAATTCCTTTATCATTATTTCTCCTCTAGTCTTTCTTTTGGTAAACTGCAGATTGAGCATAAACAGAGTAGAAAATATGATACTAATGCAACAGCTTTTGCTAATGGCATAATTTACTCTCAGTCTCATTATTTTCTGAATAATAATCGCAGATAATTTAAACTTAATGCAGAGGCAATTTCTTAGAACATCCATTCCAGCAGCTTCAGAAAGACAATGATGCCAGTTCTGAGTTAAGGAGGTGAAACACAGATTTTCAGCCCACTGAGCAAAGATAAAAATTCATTCATGAGATAATGCAGTGCTGAAAATAAAAAGTCATTCATTATTCACCAAACATACAAACACTTTGTTGTAATTTTAGAATCTTGTTCTATTAAAAGTACTTGTGCATAGATATCTACATTGGTAAAACTATGGGGTTTTGTGTACTTGAAATTGCAAGAATTGTGTGAAATATGTGCTTGGAAAGAGCCACCATTTGTCTCAAAGTTTAAAGAAAAGAAAATCAGAGATGATGAAAACTGTATAAAAAACAGAAATCAATTTTGAAATGATCATGTACTATACTAAATTAAACTTGTTACAGAAAAATAAATTAGTATTTTAAAGTTTTTGCTTTGTGTTATTCTTATTTCTCACTATTTCAACAGTGAGCTCTCAGGTTTAAATATTGGACATTCTGAATCTTAACATAATAGAAGTCAAGTAGTGCTGCTGAATTCTGTAAAACTAGGATCTAAAAGCAAAAATAATTGAGAAATATATGTAGCAAACAAATACAGGAACCACATTTTTTTCATTAACTTTTACTGTTAAGTTTATCTAGAAAGGGCATCTTTATGCAAAGTAGGTCTGAATATTCTGTCCAGTTTTATTTGATAAGGAATAGATGGTATTAAAATTAGTCCATATGTTTCTGATAAGGAATATGGTGAAGAGGGCCAGCAAGAAGGGACTTAGAAGGTAGGATGAAAGAAGAAATTATTTATTATGAGGATGCTGAGACACTAAAAAAATTTCCCAGAGAATCTGTGAATACTCCATACCTGAAAGGATTCATGATCAGGTTGGACCAGAATTGAGAACATAACTTAGTGGAAGATGTATTTAACCACAACAGGAGTATTGAAACTAGATGATTTTTAAAAGACCCTTTGACCCAAACCATTTTATGGCTATGGTCTGATTCTATGAAATTATTTGCTGCTTGAAAACAAGACCAGTTTTCCGCTTCAGCTGCCTCTTGACACAGTGCTTCACAAGTTAGGTGATCAGGCCATGCCAGGCAACTACTCAACAACCCAATGGGAGCACTGCAGACTGATGAGTGTGGCAACCAGGATGAGCAAACAAACCTTTGGCAGTAAATGCATGAGAAGACATGGAAGAGACCCTAGAGGAGCTGCTCAGACAGCATGGGACTGCTAGAGAGAGACAGTAAAACAAAATAAATTACATGCAGTAGAGGATAGTTCGTAGCACTAGCTGGACAGTATGTCTCTGCAAATTAGAGAGTTCATCCCAAATGAGAGTCCTGAGGGAGGACTTTATCTGTTCAGGTCTCTGACTGAAGGAAATGTTGTGTGCTGCTCTTTGTGTCTGGGACACCAGCTCCTAAACAGGAACAGACACCTTTCAGAGTTGAACTGACACAGACTGAGAGCAATTTCATGCATTCATTCACACAGTAAATCATAACAGATTGAAGAGTGATATTCTGTCTCATAAGCAACACCTTCAGCTCTTGCATCTGAGATTCATGTATGAATCTGAGATTACTGAACTAAAGACCAGGAAAAAAAAAAAAGCATATATTTATTTATATCACAGGCTTCAAATAGAAACTAAATCTAACTAAATATTAATCATACAGTGGTAAAACTATGACTTAGAAGGCTCTTTCTTGAAAGTAAAGAAAGGAGAATGCAGGTTGTTTTGAGCTTGGATTTGTAAGTTGCCACCTACTTTTCTTTCATGACCAAAACTCCAGTGTGAAATACATAGAAAAAAATTCTATTTGGTCCAAAATCAGTACCAGAATTCAGACTAAAAGCCAATAAAAATCAATGTTATTAGCCAGGAAGGACTTTTAGCCAGGAAGGACTTTTTTGCACCCCATCACTAATTTGGTGGTAAGTAACACTGACTCCTAATTATACTATTTCTTTGCTAGTTATAATGTGTTGCCTTTATGTCATGCACTCTTATATGTAATCCACTAATAGTTCTTTTGTATATCCTGTGTAATAACTCTGTTTAAGGCCTTTTTTTTCCTGTTAATCTCCTGTCTATTCAATAAATAACTCATAAGAGACCTGATTTGCCATTCCTAAAAACTTTCAAGCCAGAGTACTTTAGGTGCAGGTCACCAAAGTAGAGCTGCTGCCAAAATCTGAGCCTAAGGCAGGGCTTATCTAACCCTCTCACCTGATCCATAGCAATACCACCCATTCAATGTGGAAGGAAAATCCTGGGTTTTTTAGTAAATTGGGACTCCAATATATGATCTCTCTTTGTTTTGTTTTCTCCCTCACTATCAAGAGAGTGCAGGTTGAGAAGTCCTTATTTTCCCCCGGAATTTTTAAAACCAGTGTAAGTTTTTATGAAAATCACCTGCTGTGGTAGAAATTGAGCTGATAGTCTGAATCATGGATGATATGATGATCTGAAAGTTAAAGGAATTCCCTTCTGCATCTAGAAAAAACACAAAAAAACCCAAACCAAAACTAAATGAACAGCAAAATCACATCCAGTGAATGTAAAGAATTTGCACCAAAGAGTAAGTGACACCAGGGTATCACTTGGATGCCAAATAAAATGCTCACAGTTTGCATGACATTTTTCTGATGTGGGTCTAGAAATATTTTTCAAGGATGACTCAAGCATGTTTCTCATATTTTAGTTGTCAATAAAGGCTTTTTTTTTTTTTTTTTTTTTTTTCTCTAATAAAAGAGATAAATCAATCATCCAGTACCATTCAAGACCATCAGCATATTCAAGAATGGTACAGGCAATCCTGAGTGACTCTTGTGTTGGGAAGTCAGAACTGCAGCCCACACATCCCTTCATCCATGCCACAGTGTTTGATTATACAAGATGCACTGGTGACAAACCAAAAGCCTTTAGAGCTCATCTAAATCTTAGAACATACCTGCTGCTTTATTTCCTATCTGTTCTTTATCTGCTCTTAGGTTTTCAGTTATTGGGCTAGATCCTTTCCTCTTGGATGTCTGGAAACCTTTCTATAACCAGGACAAATCTCAAATCCTATTCAGCATTCTTGACTTATGATCATGATCAGAGAACTCTGAATATCATAATAATTTTTAAAATAAAAAAGGAAAAATAGAATCTTAGAGTGTTTAGGATAGGATAGGGTAGGATAGGATATCTCTGGGTTCAAAAGACTGTTCTCAAGGCACTTGCAGACATTGTAAAGGAAAAAAAAACCATATCCCTGCTAAAATACAGGGAAAAAAATCCCATACTGTTCAAATTATCAAAATTATATTTTACTTCACTACGTGTATTAGATAATTTTTGTCTTTATAGGTGTTCTGAATTTCTGCAAAACCACTAAGATTTGAAACAGATTTTAAAACCCAACAGAACTAAATCCTCACTTTATAATTTGCATAATGTTTTATATAAAAAACTACGATGAATATAAAAAAAGAGAATTTTCTGGCTTTCTGACATATAACACTTAGAGCACATGGAAAGCAGTAACTAAAATACATTTTCTCACTGTTATTTTAATACTATAAATACTTAAAGAAGCAATTTCTTTTCCTGAACTTCCTCTGAATAACTAATCATAGGAACAACCAAATAAATAACATGTTCCTGGGATTGCTGAAGTTATGACAGGGTGGTTTAAAATTTATGCAGCAAACATTTGAGTACATTCTCACATATGGTCTGTATAAGTGGGTATGTGTTTGATTATTTATAACTTTGTATTATGAGAAGAGTTTTTTGAGTGATTGTGGCCTGTCTCCTCTACTCTAATACTGTGTGAAAATAACATGGGTTCTCTTTTCTGCTGTCTTGAACCCCAAGGGCAAATAAATAAATAAAATAAAAGGTGAAAATAAATAATCTGTGCTTACTTCCAGTCAATAAATGCAATAAATGCAGGAACTGAACCAGATAGAAAGGAAAAATTACCCTGACTTGCTGTTACGGGGCTTCAGATCTTCTATCCATTCATAAGTACATGTTTCTAAGGGAATTCCATAACAAGACTGTTTGTCACTCTCTTTACTGTAGCAACTGAGGCAGATTTCTGGAACTGAAGGTTAGGAGTATTGGTCACCAACTCCTGCAAAGTTCATATGCTTTACAGTAGATATTCATCAGGTGAGTCTCGGTTCAGAAACCACAAGGGAACTTCTGACCAGATCCAGTTCAGATGAACAGTTGTGAGGTGGTGAAGAAGATATTCTTTGGTAAGAAATTATAAAACTAAAACTAAATCCAGATGTGCCTAAGGCTGAGGTGAAAGAAGAAATTACCATGAGCCCAACAAAGAAGTCAGTGGTGACAATTCAATGTAATCCTTCACCCTCCTTCTAGAAGGAGCCTGCAATGGTCATTCTTAGTTGGGACACAGAGAAACACTGAGCATAAATACAGCAGAAAAAAAATGATAATTGAGAGCTAATTGTGGGGGAGAGGGGTGGAAGGACAGACATTACAAAACCAACCAAACTCCTCCTACAAAAAAAACCAAACCAAAACGAAAAAATCTCAACCAACCAAACAAAAAGTCCAACCAGAAAAACCTCATACACAAGTTTTACTCATTTTAATGAGGCTATTCTAAATTAATCAGGTGATATGGATTTTTAGACTAGTAAATCATTATCCAGGCAAAAAAAAAAATACATTTATATATTCATGTATATGTTGTGTTGTCTTTTGTTATAAAATTTGTAAGTGGAACAGTAGGCATGCCAAGAAGTTAGAACTCCAAAGTTAACATTTCATTTTATTCCTCATAAAGATGAACTTTCATAGAAAATTATTTGATAGAATGGTTATATATTTTTATAGAGCAGATTTGGAAGGGATTATGTCTCATTTCTAGCTCAGCATTAACTTTCTGGAAAAAAAAAAGAACCCCCAGATTTATCTGCCTTTCATGTGGGCATAGTATTTGTCTTCCTGCTACATAAATGCTGAATTATTTAATAAGTATTTATATACCTAATATGTGTCAACATTTTTTTAAAGTTTAATAGTAAGGAAATGATAAGTGTTAACCATTAAATAGATAATATTCATTAATGAAAATATTATTCTAATAGTATTATTTTGAAATCTGGGATTAAGATTGTTTTTCAGTTTTATAAATGTCAATATGCGTAACTACTAAGTTACTACAAGCGAACTTAAATGAAATTATCACTGTTCTATGATAAAATGTTTAAAACATTAATTGCAGTTACCAGGTGGTAATACTCTCAGTGTAATTAAATAGAAATTAACCTTTAGTGTTCTAATGACCTCTGTCAAAGCAATCATTTTTTTTTTACATTCATATTTACATAATTAAAACCATAAGAACTTTTGAAATATTTTTATTGTTTTTGTTTGATTTTGCTACTTTTTAATTGCTATTATATTTTTATTTTTGAGATACTGTTGAATTCAGGAGAAGTTGCACAGAAACATCTCTAAAAATCCCCCAATAAGTCCTGTTTAATCTTTGTATAGTGACACCCAAAGAGTTTTCTTAGAGCCTGAACATAAGAGATGTTTATCTCTGGGTTCTAATCTTGTATTGTACACATACTTGTCATTAGAAATTCATTAGATGAAATACATCCTTATAGTATCAAATGGAATGAGAAACACATATTGCCCTATTTCTCACTGTAACAACTCATTGGTGTAACAGAAAATCAGATCACAATGTGGTTTTCCTGTCTGTGATCATAGATTAATTTCTGCACAGGAAGTGATTCCTCAGTAAGTGAGAGAGGAAGTAGACTGTGACTTGGAGCTTGACATGAGCTATTGCTCTGGAACGTTTGCCTAATGAGTTTAAACTTCTTACATTTCTATACTGCATAAGATAGGACAAGAGATAAAAGGTTTCAAGTTGTGCCAGGGGAAGTTTAAACTAGGTAATAGGAAAACTTCTTCACCTATAGGGTTATCAAGCAGTGGAACAGGCTCCCCAGGGAAGCGATCAAGCCACCATTCCTGGAGGTGTCCAAAAGATGTGTGGGTGCGGCACTTAGGGGCACGGCTAAGTGCTAGACTGGGCAGATCTAGGTTAATGGTTGGACTAATTGTTGGTGATCTCAAACGTCTTTGCCAACCTACACAATTCTGTGATTAGGTGTAAATCATGAAAAGAAGAGCTGTGAACGTGCCACCTCCAAGTTCATCAGGTAAAGACCTTAAATTCAGCAATTTAACACTGACAGACTGCTTGGGCATGAGGTCTCAGCTTTCCTGGGGCACTGACAGACAAATCAAACACTGAGGGTCAAAGAAATCTCTCCTTTTCACGTGATGGAAGTGAGTTAAGAAGAAGTTCTTTAAGAAGAAGCAGGGTTCCCTTCATTGTACTCTTTATTCTTGGAGTATTATCCTGATAAAAGTACTAATAAAACAAGCTAATAAAACCAGCAGGTGCCAGACTACACTGGATCATGTCTGACCAAGATAGCACAAAAACAGAGTAAAAGTTTCCTCTAAAATGTGTCCCACACTAAAATGTGTCCTCTAAAATACTATCTAAAGCACATAAAACACATTCACCTATGTTGTATTACAGCTCTTACCAAACATGAAGAAACATACCAAGAATGATTGCTAAAGATTAGCAACTTACTGGATGATAAAAAGAATATTTCTTACTGGAACAGAAAGAGAAGGAGAGGCTTTGAGTGACAGATGGATGGTTATTCATACTTATTTCTGAGACTTTTAGTCTAACATGATAGGTGTATATATAGTAAGACCTAAGGGACTGCAAGCCAAGATTCCTTTATACAGGTAAAATTCCTTAACAAAGGGACTGTAGAATAAGATATTGCTGCTTTCAATATAAGTCTCAGTAAAATAGATAGAAGTATTCCTAGGTCCTGTGCACTGCCTTCAGTCTGATGGATTAAACTTCCTGCAACAGGAAAGAACTGAATGCAGACTCTGTTTGCTCAGTGAGCTCTGATTACCACATATGCCATATATACATATAGAAATTTTTAAAGTGATAACCTCCTCTGCATTTCACAGGACTCTTGATAAGGCTTCTCACAGGACTCAGGTAGAGGTATAATTCTTTTATAGATTGAATATAGCTTAGCACTAAGATGCTTAGGCCTGTTAAAACCTGTTAAAAGGTCAAATTATAATAAGCAGACAGCTGTTGAAGAAGAAAACAGAAAACCGAAGTTCAAGATGTACAAACAAATGTCACTTAAGTCCCACTTCAAGTACCTCTGTTTCTTACCGGATCCTGCCCCAAAGCTTATAATTACCTATTCCCTGATGTCAAAGTTTCCATTCAGATTTCTGTAATTCTACTTTCTATTTGCTTTAATTGCTTTAAACATGGCAAAACCACTTCAGGGATGAAAGCAAAATAATGCATATGAAATCAATTGGCATAAGACATGGAAATGATGACACATTCCTCAGAGGGGCTGAAGGTTAAGAGCTAAATTAAACTTTTCTTTTTTTCTACTTGTTGTGGTAACAGAGGGGCGGGAAGGCAGTGCCAACAACTGGATCAGAATCAACAACAGCATCTGTTACTGAGCTAGCCAGAAGCTTCTCTACATTTTTATTTTTATTTTTTATTCAAAAAGAGGGACAGACGTTTATTCTGTAAGCTGAGAGAGATTCAAAATATTCTTAGTGTTCTGATATGATATCATAATTATGCCTGACAATTAATTCCTCATCGATGACAAATAAAGTTCTTATTGAAAGACAGAAGGAAAGACAAGGAAAGCGATGTTTATTTATGACAATAAAATAGATGATGACTCTTACCCATGCCTTCTTTGGATTTTTGTTTGTGTCCCTCAACTGTTTTTGTCTGGAACAGAATTTATTTTCTTCATAAAACTCCATATATTACTGTCTTTTGGATTTGTGAGTGAAAGAGTATCAATAATATGGAAAACTTTTAGTTACTGCTGAGCAATGCTTACACAGCCTCAAGGCCTTTCTTGCTCCCCACCCCACAAGTTATGAGACTGGTAATGCACAAGAATTTGGGAGGGGACACAACCAGGAGAGCTGATCCCAGCTAATCAAAAGGGTATCCCACACCTTATGGTGTCATGCTCAGCATATAAATCTGGGGAAAGAAGAATGACAGGGAGGATGTTTGGACTGATGGCATTTGTATCCCCAAGTCACTGTTATTCCTGATGGAGCCCTATTTTCCTGAAGATGGCTGCGCACCTGCTTGCCACTGAGAAGTGGTGGATTAATTTCTTGCTTTACTTTGCTTGTGTATGCAGCTTTTGCTTTACCTATTAAACTGCCTTACCTCAACTCCCTTTTTTATCACTTTTAGCCTCTCAATTCTCTCTCCATGCCACTGTGGAGGAGCGAGTGAGCAGATGTATGGAGCTGAGCTCTCTGCTGAGGTTAAATCCTGACAGGCTGCTGTGATATCTGCAGTTACAGCAGTGTTTGTAAAAAACAGCAGAGAACCTATAGCTTGTTCATGTAGGTACCAGCCTGGGAACACTGCCTTCAGATAGCAAAAAACACCTGCATGTTCCAAAACCCCTATCTCTTGCAGCTGAAACAGCAGGTTTTACTAAAAGTAGTTGGAAATAACATATACTATTTATTAATTGATTTTTTTAAAAAAAAAGCTTCTATTGAACTGTTGTATCAAATTCAATTGAATTGTTCTAATTCATAATATTTAAACTGTGGAAAAATTTTTCTACTCATATATATGGGAAAATTGGATCACCCAAAGCTCTTGGATGAAACATGTTTTAAAAATTGTAAATACAAAAAGAATGAATTAGAATAATTATATAAGTTCCAGTATAACTTATCTGTAAGAATCCTGTGAACTTTGTAGTCTAAAAATTTGCATTGTGCATTTCCAGTGTTGACAGTCAACTGTCATATTGGGTCACTTTTGCAAGGATCTTGTACAGCCGTTATATCAGGGAAAGTGGAATACCCTTCATTCTGGTACTTTTGAGGCTGGAAAACTGCAATGTGATAGGAAAGTGGTATCCCAGTATAGAACAGATGGTGACAAACTAGAGAACACAATGAAATGAATAAAGCAGCTGAGTCTGAAGAATAAAAGGCTAAGGGAGGGGATTGACTTTTAGGTCTCGTCTACACAAATCAGGGGTACAGAACAAGAGTTTCTCCTGTGAAATATCTATAAGGATAAGCAAACAACTACATCAATGAAATTGTGGTTGACTTTGAGGAGAAAATTCTCGACTGTGAAAGAAGCTGAGCATGGGAGGTGGTTGCCCAGAAGGGCTTTGAGATCTCCACCCTTTGATATTTTCATAATTCATCTAGACAAGACATGAGCCATGTGACCTATCTTTGAAATTAATCCTGCTTTTAACAAGAGGTCGGATTAGATAATCTTCAAATATACCTTGAAATTTTAATCCATAAATAATTCCTTAATTCTAAACAAAATTTATTTCATACAAAAATTATGAGCTTCCATTTATAGGAAATGTAGACATGGAAGATGTTTATAGGAAGGATAGACTTATTTTTCTAGATGCTTCCTGTAGGAAAATAATGCTTTGACTTGCTCTTAATTTTCCCAATGTTAAACCATTTAAACTTAAAAGTCCCATCCTCGATATTTGCCAAATGACATAGCAGTGACTGCACCTTCTTTTTATTTATTTATATATTTATTGAAATTTGAGGAAAATATCTTGTTCTGCATATTTGAAGTACAGCCATGCTGATTGCCTTTTTACATTTGCCATTCTTTTGTTTTAGTAGAATTTTTTTGAGTTTGCTTGGTAGCTGAAAAATAGATTAATTAAAAGTAAAAATATTCTCATTAATTAATAGGGATTTCTGTAGAAGAATTGGAGATGTGTGGGCTTGTGTGGTCAGAAAGATCAGGAAAAAAAATACCAGAGAGGGATATTAGCAAAGAGGGGAAATTAGCAAAGTTTAGGAGAGAGAGGAGTTGATTGTGGAAGAGGAGGGTCAGGTACAGCAATGAAGGAGATGTTCAGGGACCAAATTAGGAAATGGCAGGAGATAGTAAATATGTAGTAGAACCCAGGAAGTGAATGGACAAAGCATGGGATTGTTGGACTTGCAAGAGAGAAAAAACAGGAACAGATACTGACCATAGAAAGGTAGTGCCAGAAGAAAGTCAAATGACAATAATAAGTGTAAAAGTCATCACATCAGACAAACTTCTCCCCAGAGTTTCAGTTGAAAACTATTCTTCTTGAATGTAATGTACCTTTTTAATTAAAAAAAAAATCTATTATAGTGGCTCACAACTCCAAATGTCTCCATCCTTCTGTAAAGCTAGGCTAATGGAGAAGTTAACAGCCACCTTAGTGCTATATTTCACTCAATTAATTCATATGATAACTGAACTAAAATTTTTGTAAAGATCCTGAGCCCGGCAATGACTTCAGGGGATGACTATTATTTTTCTGTGTTATGATTTTTTTTCTCTTTGGTGCAAAAAATTATACATTGGTGAGTATTAGAGTTACAAATGTATCAAAAACCTAGGAAAAAGAGAAATAAATGTTGGCTGTCCTATAGGAAAAAATAGTTTCTAATGGTATTATTATGCCACATTACATGATGTTTATTTGCCTGGGGGCTGAATTATATTTGCAGGTGTAACCTTTATTCTCACATTTTGTAGTCACCTTAATGATTCATTTTTCAACCTTCGTATTCTTTTAACTACATATCTATATGGTCATATCCTTAGCATGCAGATATAAAAACCATAATTAATTCAGCTTTAGGCTATTTCACATTTCCCATTACAATTACTCATAAGTACACTGAGTTTTTGAGGTTTAGAATATTTTTGTAATCAGGAATAGTAATATTAGCACATCCTGGATGTAGGGAAAAAGTTATACAGTCATAGCTTATCAGATCTTTTCAAAAGAACACTTAAAATTGTTCCCTACTCTCAGAAATCTCTATTTCTAAACATGGTATATTTCTTCAATATATGTTTTTGTTTTCTTTTGATATGTAAATAGTATATTTATTTATTACAGATAATGTCATCATAATTTGAAAATGGCATATTTCTAGGGGAAAAATCTTAAAATGTTGTTATTTTTCATTACAGTAACAGTAAACACTGTTTGCATGTCAACTAATGAAGAAAGAAAATATGCAAATAAGCATATAAATCTGTAGTGGCTATATTTTCTTAATTTTTGATTGCACAATTTGTATAAATTTAGACCTTTTACTTAGTTATTGGTTTTATAGTTTAGTAGAAAGATATTTTAAATATATTTTGTTCTCCACAGCGGTCATAAAGCTGAGAAGTTCTATATCACTTCCACTTCACAATCTTAAATTTGAATCAGCTATTTTATTGCATAACATATTGTTTCTTAATACTTTACTTTATGTGATTAATCTGATTTCCTGTGAAAATTAAAAAAATTCTTTTATACTACCTGCAAAGATTTGAGGGGCAAAGATTGTCTCAGAGAGAAATAGGCATATTTTCTAAAATAAAGGAAAATGTTGCAAATATAAAACATGCATAGCAGCCTAATACTGGCAGCTGCTGAAACGTATGTAGTTATAAATTATATATGACCTCGCTTGAAGACTTATTTTGGTCTTCATCAATAATGAGCAATTATACAAAGAAGTTCCCACATCAAATAAGCACATTTTATAAAATAAAAAGAAAAAATGTCAGCCTAAAGATGTTTGTGATAGTTTACTATTTAACAGTTAGATGCAAATAAAGGAAACAATTATTTCCCTGGGATTTCCTCCTCCCCCAAGATATCAGAGTTTATGCTACTCTATTGCTGTTTAACAAGGAGAAATATCTAATTGTGAATGTATTTATGCTGTCTACACTTTCATTCTCCATGAAGCCATATATAATATAATCCACATTTCTTGAACTCAGCACATTTTTTTCCTTTCACTAGAATACATGATTCTCAAAGAGTAAGAAAGTAAGTATCACAAGGTGAAATTTTCCTTGTCTCTTTTTCAAGAGCTTTGAGACAGAGGAGCTTGTAAGGTTTTCACTCTGGGAAATCCATTATATATTAGATTTATCAGGCAATTGTAGAACTCTGAAAGTTCTGGGGGAATTTCAAGGGGGTTTTGGTTTATTTTTTATTCAACATGTATCCAGCTAATTTATTTCTAATCATAATTAAATCTTTTATTCATATGATTTCACAACACATGCATTATTAATGTTATACCTCTTTCATTGGACATAGTTTTGCTATTAAAATGATGCTTGGGAGGTTGTGGTTCAGGTTCTTTTTAGGAAGAATCTATGCAACTTTCTTGAATGACGTAATGACCAAAGGAAGGGGGAAGAATGACGAGAGAAGACCATTTTTTTTATTTTTAAATTGACTGACATAAAACCATTGTGCTGGTGATGTTTAAAAATTTTCACAACTACATAGCTTGCTGGTACTTCCATTTACCATTACAAATTCTTGTTAGATATTTGCCTAATTTTAAAATTACTTAGGAAGCAACATTATATATGTATGCAAGACAGATTTTTTCTTGTAGAACTGGTCTCCATAGACTTCTGCGTTATTGGAGAGAGAGAATCTCGCTCAAGAGCTGTTAAAGAGTTTAATTTTATATATTCTGCATGCTTCTCTGGAACTACCGACTTTTCTCCTCTAACCATAGAGAAATTTTTATGCCCCAGGCCTCCCTAGTTAACATTTGTCACTATTCATGTCTACTCAAGAATACAAGAAACAAGCAAAGGGTAGATCTGAAAATGATTACAATATATCAGTACTAGATATACTGGAATTTGTTGTGCTCAAATTTCAGTCACCTTTCTACTAAGATCCAAAATATCAGAGCTGAGGCCTGGATTGGTCATTAAATTATCTGCAAAGATTTTTTGATATATACTCACTGCAGCTTTAATTAAAGTTCTTTTCTCACCTTAGCAGGTAGCTGCCTTGAAAACCCAATTTCAGAATCAGACTTGTATTGTCACTCCATTAATTGCTTCTTACAAGATGCAGCATTTTCAGAAGGTGGAGAGATCAATCATATGTGAAACACTTTTTTAGAAAGAGAACTGAAATCAGGATACTGAAATACTGGGCTGAGAGCTCTGGCCATTGAATCAAAACATGAAAAAGATAGAAAAATGAATTTATATATTTTGTTAAGGATTGTTAAGGGATCTAGAGAATATATCTTTTAAATTATGTGACTTTTGAACAGATACTTAAGGATTTAAATTTTGGTTTACTGCCGTATTTGGCATCAGTATATATCAAATCTGTTAATTTAAACCTTTTTTACAAATCTCAATCTTAATTATTTTAATTACTCATGCTGTGACTTGTACACAGTAAGAACCTGCTATCTGCATCCCTTATTTTAGTGTATTCTTTTGGTAAAAAGCAGGTACCTTCCCTATTCACAACTATCATTATTTGTGATGGATTGCTCCAAAACTAATAAATCTTTTCTTAATGTAGAACAGTCAGTACAACAGGTACAAGCTACCAGAATACACAAACTGGGCCACCTAGAACTGGTTGCCCAGAACTATAGCCGTATGATTTTTAATAATCTGCATAGCATGAACTGCACCACCTTCCTGGGCAACCTGTGTCAGTGCTCTGTGACTCCTACAATGATAAAGGAAAATTAGATAAAAGAATTCTTATCCTTAGTTTTGGGGGGCTTATTCTAGATACACCACTTAGATTTCTTCCACGTGTAAAAACCATAGATGTAAACAGGGTGATTCACATAATCCTAGAACAGAACAGACACGAAGAATCAAACTCTGGATGAAGAGTAATGCAAGAGAAATTTCAGAACACTGTTTTTCACTAGATATTTAACTTTTAATTGGATGAAGCCAGATGAGACAAATTTGAAGAGCAGCTATATTTTTACAATAAATACAGAGAAATAAGATGTGGTGCAATTTGTCTTGTCCAGAACAAAATTATTAAACTATGTGAGATGAGCAATGTCACAACAGTATCTATTTCCATAGCCTGAGAGAACTGAGAAAGGAGTCAAAGTTAATTAACTCAGATGTAGATTCCATAGACATCTCCATTTTTTTTCTGTTATTTGTTCTTCCCTGGAAGATTTGTGAACTAGCAAGAGCTTGGGTTTTAATCTAGCAGAGTTTAGAATGGCAATGATAATATTTATGTAAATACTACTGAATATTATATAGCTTTTGAAGGTTTACCACACCTGTTGAGTAGCATGGTGTTAATTGAATCTCTATAATTTCTGTCTGTGAAGTTGATTATTTTGTGAAATTACATGCAAACCTGACATTTGTGCTGATCATCTCCTTTAAAGGCATTATTTATGTTGATATTTTGAACAAATCAAGTGATCCACTCCATAGCATGATGGGTTGAGAGTCCTATTTGTACTTCTCTGTAATGACAGGATGAAGCAAGATGAGTTCATTAATTGCAGATTTATTCAACCTGTTGCTACAGACAAGAAATATATTGAGCCCAGTATTAAAATTCTTCCATTTTCTCATCTCATAGATTCTGGCTTATATACTATGGCCATCTAATTTACTTTTACTGTACATTTTGCTGATAACTTTTGCTGCTCCAGGCTACCATTATTTGTCTGTTTGTCTGTGAAAATAATGGTAAATATATATAAATATCTAAATATTAGACTGATCAGCACCACACAAGATGAAAAGATTGAAAGGAGTCTCACTGAGACCTTGCAGAGATGAAGTTTTGGACATATAATTGCATAAAAGTGGAAGACCAGATTAAGCATCAGATAGAAGTTCTTGAGACAGAGAAAATCTAGAATATTATGATTTCTGTCAACAGGCAAAAAAGCCACCTTCTCCCATAGATATTCATCTCTATAGGACCTTTGACGTGGTCCTAAAGATGGGGGAAGAAATTATGCCTAAGAAGGTATGAGTCAAATGAAAACTGTATGCTGAAATTAGTTGGAGAAAACAGCATCTGACAACCTGCATTTCAGCTCTAGAAATTTGCTGCTTTGCTTGGGTGCGCAGAATGGGGATGTTATAAGGAATCAGTTGTGGTTCATCTGGCCTTCATGCAATCAGTCACTTCATCTTACTAAGCCAGAGACTTCTGGTGTAACCAAAGCAGCTATTTAGGTCTGGCAGTAAAAGTGAAGGTGGCTGTGGTGGTCCAAGTTGTTTCTTCTCCATCTTGTTGGTAAATGAGCAAGACATGGAGAGGAGCAAGGAGATTCTATAGGTCAATTCTTAGATGCACAGGTCAAGTGATCAGCAGGGATTTAACATTTGTGATCCTAAAGACCTCTTAGAAGATGAAGGAATGGTGGGGAGAGACAAGCTCCACCTGATCCATACTTCTAAAACAGCAGTTCAAATTATGAAGATCTTTTGTGGGAGTGACAACAAGTTGGCTGAGAGTTTGTGCATCTCAGAATCAGAGGAGATGTAAGTAAAAGTGACATCACAGTTGGGCATTTTCTGCAGATACATGATGAACATACAGAGTTTTTTCTTACTATTTTGAAGACCCTAATGACACCTTGCCCATGCATACATGTAGGAGTGCTATGAGAGGAAAAAAAAGGCTCACTTACAGCTAAATATGTGAGTATGGTAAGAGGAGCTTATACTGTTACGTTACTCAGTAAAGGGCTAAACTAAGAAAATTTGGGAAAGCTACTAAGTTGGAGGCTCATCCAGTGGCAACAAACTCAGATAAGACTATGTTTATAGCAGTACCATACTGAAGAACATTTAAGAAAAATAACTCTATACCATTAAAACTAACAGATTTCAGTTACGAATCCTACCATTAATAGGCAAAAAGCTTCAAAAAAATAGTTACTAACCAACTTTCAAAAAATATTCTCTTTAGGGTTTCTTTTAAAACATCTCTATAAACTAATCTGAGATAATGTAAGAATTAATTAAGCAAGGTCTTTCTTATAGAAGCACCATGTAAAAGTCAGTATGTGGTTTCCAACAGTCTTGATTAAGACGTCAAGGCTACTTTTCCCATCACAGTCATTTCATGAAAAATCAAAGAATTAATATGTTGGGTCTCTCCTGGGAATCAAAGTGTGACTGTTACCTTGCTGACACTTATCGACAGCCTGGAGTCTGTTCATTCTAGTTCTCCTGTGGTATATTGCTTCTTTTTTCTTTCTCTCCCCTCCTTGTCTTCCCCTTCCCCTTCTCAACTCTTCCCCTTACCTTTCCCACTGTGTGATATCTGTATTTTAGATAACCAAAAAACAAACAAACAAAAATAGAAGTCAATTTCACAAAGGTCTATCAGACAAACCTGATGTCAAAGATTCCTGCCACAGTCAAATGAATACTTTATTTTCATTGATTAGCACATTTGGTTGCTTCCTACCCTGCAGTCATATGTGTGACATCTTAACAGAGAAAAAGCACAGGTATATAACTGAAGCCCCAAAGTGTGAATTCCAACCAGATGGAGAAATAAGGAAAACAACATTTTTAAATAATTACTTTCTGTGCCTCTAAGCACAAAGTGCAGCACTTAAAAACCAGTACTGATAAGCCACAATCTTCAAATTAAATACTGTTTCTCTTATTTGTTTCTGAAAGATGAAAACCTGACTTTTTTAGAACTACTGATACAGTATTCTGTACATGAGCCCTTTTGGGGACAGCAGCTACTGAAAATGTACCAACCCAGTTCTCTCATTTAGCCACGTGCAAATCCTTACAGTGAGGTGATTTTTTCTGGATGTAAATCTTCCTGCAAGAACTATTTGGCTAACACAGCCATGCAGCTTTATGTAAGGTGTCTGCTAGCATGTGAGATATCCACATGGACCTTGTGGAAACAATACAGAGTACATTTATGCTCTCTTTCTAAAGTCAGCGGATGGTCACGTAGCAATCTGAAACAGTACTAATTAACCAATTTTCTCCCATTTCAAAACATCAACCATTGCACTAATTGATGCAAGCAATAATTTTGCAATGCAAAAGTCATTGGAATACAACATCTCTGTGAAGATAGATAGATAGATAGATAGATAGATAGATAGATAGATAGATAGATAGATAGATAGAAACAAGAAGGGTATTGGGAGCATGAGCATAACATCAGGGATCATAGGTAGACACTAGAAAATTATCTTACATATATTTTAAAGTGTGTTCCCTATTTCCCATTGGAAGATTTTGACTGCAACAATTTCTTACCATGAAAGTATGTCAGGCATGAAATTATATTTAGAACTGCAAATTAAGAAAAAAAATCATTTTTCCAAAAAAAGTATCAGTTTTTATTTCAGAAGTTGATAAAAATCCATTTGTAATTTTTAGTGGGTTTTTTTTAAGCTCTATTTATTTAATCTTTTTAGAGAAGACTTCTCTCTTGAAAAGTATTCAGCTGTTAACAAATTTCTCACTCATAGGAACAAAGAGTAGTTATCTACCATTACTTTCTAATATTTGGATGCTTTTGTTAAGAGATGTCATCAGATTTTCAGGCAAAATATAGACACTAAAATAAATGTGTAAATATATTTATATATTATCCATATATTTTTCATATATTACCTGTGCACCTCACATATGTGCAAAGTGAAAAACTTTTATTCTGTCAAAAAAAGTATAAGAAATTTATGCTATAATTAGGTAACATTTAAGAGATAGGAAATTAAAGAAGAGATAAAAAAATTCATGTGTAACTAAGCTTTTATTAAAAAATGGTGCTAGAGAACAATACTGACAAAAAACCTCTGTCAGATTGTCTGTGAGAATACATAATGCTCTGATTGTGTTGTTCAGAGCTGACTGTATGAAATGTACCACAGAGACCTGATTTTTAAATGTTCTTTAAAGAGCTGTGTTGCAGGCATTCACATTAAACTTATAAATACAATGAGGCAATTTTATATGGCCCTACATATGCAGCAGCTCTAATACACCATCACAAGAATTTAAAATTACTACATTTGCTCTTTTGTATGCTTTAAATTCTTTATTTCAGTTCAATTAACGCATACATATTCTAAATTAAAACAAAAAATGTGGAAAATTAAGAGGATTTAGGCTTTTAATATAAGGTTGATCTGGCCAAAATGTGTTCAAGACCTTCTTTGAGGCAAATCTAGTCCCCAACCTCTTTTAGAACTGGAGATTTCATGCTTACTAAACCTAATTGATCTGATCAAAACCATCTAAAGTCTTGCGTGCATTTTTCAGGTGTATGAGCTTTCTTAGCTTGTACTGGTTAGTGTTGAGTTTCCAGATGTCATATGAAGCCTGTCTGAACTTCAGGTATAGCTACTGCCATATTACTTATCAACAGCTTCCCTCTGACCAAAAATCAAGTAACAACAACTTAATTATAATTAAGTAGGAAGTATATAAATTATATCCATATGTCACTTGTGGAATTTTAGATCACTAAAATATTTACAAAACTGATAAATCAATGCAGTTTCAACCTCTAAGCCAAAACTTTACTATGCCTTTATTTATATAATTTGTGTTAACTGTTACTTTTCACAGGTCATGCTTCCTATTCTGTGTCACTCCCTCAAAGTAGAAAATCTCCAAAAGTTTTAACCTAGACTAGTTGAGAGTGTAGAGTACCATGGAGCTGAATGTCCTAAAGTTAGCATCAACAACTGTGACCCTTGATTACTGTTAGTCATTGAAGTGAGCAAGCCACAGAACTCTTAATGCAAGTAAAATGGAGCCAAATTCAGCATCTTCTTTCATTTCTTATCAGACCCCAGACTCACAAACTAAACCACAGGAAGTTACTATTCCATCTGAATATGAAGGAAAAATTCCTTACTTTCAAGTGTGACAGAGCACTGGAACAGGCTATTCAGAGAGTCTGGGGAATCCCTTTATTTGGAGATATTCAAAACTCACCTGGATGTGATCCTGTGCAACCCACTATCGGTGAATACACTTTAGCAGGGGCTTCAGTCCAGGTAATGTTCCAATTGTCTTTCCAATCCCAACCAGTCTGCAATACTGTGATCTCTTTTTATATGATGTTTGAATCTCTTCAGCTCCCAGCCCTTGGCTCTGTTCCTGGACTACACACTTTGCAGAGGTTGAAATGTTACTTTCCCAGCCCACCAGATGTCACAGCTTGCTACTCCAATTTCTTAGATACTTCTTTTCTCGCTGTAAAATCAATCTTTTTCCAGTTCTTGAGCCCTCGTTCATCCTTCCAGGTCCTGTTTTCAATCTGTACCCATATTTTCAGGGCCTTTGCCATTACCCTATGCTGAAACTTCATGGCACATTTCCTGTGGCATAGTAGTCTTTTATGCTAAACAGTGGGCCAGGGCTACATTTTAGCACGGGACCATTGGGCCTATAAAGTGCTTATCTAGTCATGATTTATCAGTGTGCCTATGCTTGGGTTCAAACCAACCTAATGTTTAAGTCTTAGAGTTCTTCACTTGTTGTGGGTGCAACAGAACTCTACTTTGACTATAGTCCAAATAAGCAGGATGTTCCACTTATAAAAAGCAAGCAATTTTCAACAAACTTCAAGTTTTCAAACTATTCTTGAAGGATATTCCTAACTAGAACCTTTCCATTTTCTCTGAAGACAGAATTTAGTTGTTTGCCATTTAAATGTGACATCTGAGCCTTCCAAACACAGATGTTGAATAAACAACTTATTCTTAAGCCTTTTAATTGTAGAATGAATCTTACCATCTTGGTAAAGCACTCATAATTGCACACTTTTTTGACACTAGGCAACAGATCAGTACGAAAACTCACTATAAGTTCTCAGTGAATAAGAACATCTTTGAGTGCTGTATTAGCATAGCACGAGGAAGGTAAGAGTTTGAGAAGTTGCTGCTGAACATTGGCTCAAAAATGCCCTTCAGTCAAATGAGAAAAACAGTTTTAAAATTGATAAAATGTTAAAAAGTGGAAAATTTGACTGTGCCTAAAAATGTTCCTATGTGTTTTGCAAGTCCTCTGACATTTGAAAATTAAACTGATTGGAACAATTGTACCATTTGCATTTTCCTTCCCTGAATGTGTTTTCTTTCTTTGCTTGCAGAATAGTAACTGTATATATCATGGATGAAGACTATTTTGGAGTCCTAAACTCCAAATGTCCAAAGATATCTATGACCCTAAATAATTATTTTACTAGTTTAAAATAATCCTCAAGGTATTCTGTGCAGTTTTTCAGCTGACTTACAGAAATATATATTAACTAGCACTTACCCTGGAAATACTTTGATTATCATAGCTTTATCCTAACTAGAACATGATGTAGAAAAGTAGACTGTAATATATAGAGAGGCTAGCTTTATTTCATAAAGTGCTCAGTATCCTCAGTTTCCTTTTATATCTATGAAGTTAACGGTATATATATTTATTTTAAAGAAAGTCATCTCATGAATTCTCTGCTTTTTCTGCTTCTATTTTTCCCTCTTCCGTCAGAGTGCCAATCATCGTATTACTTCACTTTGAATTCCCTCCAGTTGTTGTCTGAAGAGTAGCTATATGCTTACAGTGACCCTCACAATGTGAACAACTTACATAAATTGGACATCAGTTGTTCCACACTGGTTTTGGATCACATTGCATTTGAAGAGATCTTGCCTACAAATCTTGCAAAAAGAAAACTAATTTTGATTATTTGATTATAAAATTCAGTGTCAGTGGTAGAAATGTAAGCATATGCTAACCTTGATCATTAAATTTTTAATATCAGTTTGCGTATACACAGCAAATTATACAGATGAATCTAATACATTTCTTCCAAAAATAAGATTAGAATAATGAGAAATATCAGATAACTTAATATTCAGGAAGGTGGTATAGCTGTATTTTAAATTGTTCTCAATCTCAGTTGCAGTAAGATTGTACCCTAGTTTCTTGGATGGAGTATTTAGTATTATCCTTTTATATCTGCTGTCATTCATACAGCAGAAATAGAAGTAACTTCCTTACCATAATCAATTTACATGAACAATCCATTTTGCATGAACAATGAGATTTACTGATTCAGTAGATAGCTCATTAGTGTTCCTTTAGAGCAAAGATGCTCACTAGGGATGACAGAGACCCACAGATCTCTTCTTGTATATGCACAGGAAATAAATGCTATCGAAGGAATATATATATATATATCATAGGAATGGTGCATAGTTGAATACACACAAAGGAATGAAAAATCTATAACTTTGCCTGACAACAGTTCTTTTTTTTCCCAGAATTCCATTTAGTATAGAAATAGCAGAAAACATTACCAACCTGTAATTACCAACACCTCTTCCCCAAATTTGACATTTTTTAATGATTTAAATTTAGTTAACATCAATATCTCATAATGGAAGCTCTTTTTGAAACTTAATTAGGAAAGCTCCTCTGTTGTTCTTTGCCTTATAGAAGTTTATGTTTTCACTGATCTCTGTTTTTAAGTGAATACTAGAAATACATTTTAGAAGTTTCCAGCTAGAATTTCTGCTTCTTGTAGGCCTTACTGAAATTAGCCACAAAAAATCCCACTAGTTTTCAGTAAAAGAAGAAATGTCCTCCTTCATGTCACAGGTAGCAACAACATAAAGGGTCAAATATCACTGATGTCTATTTTGCTAGAATTCAGAAGAATAATTAAGTCCATTTTATCTGCCTTGGAGTTTTCTGGAGCAGAGAAAAGGTAATGTCAATGCATAGACCTATGAGGCGTGCTTAATTTCTCAACACTTAGTATTTTAAGACAAAAATATTAGTGATGTTCAGTGAATTTCCACAGGCAAATAGTTATAAACAAATGAATTTTCACTAAGACTATACTTTCAAGGAATGTCTTTACTTATTGACCCAGTTAGCTTGAGATTGCATTATATAATGTTCCAGAAATGAATAATACAAAGTACAAAATTTATACATTTACAAGCAGTGAAAAGATATACCCCATAGAACAGGATAAAAAATATATAGATAGATGAGGCAATGGGGACAACCTGAAATAAAGAAGACTTTGTTTGATCATCAGGAAACACTTTTTCACTGTGAGGGAAACTGAACGTGGGTTGTTCAGGTAGGTTGAGGAGTCTCCATCATTGGAGCTGTTTACAAAGTGTCTAGACGTGATCCTGGGCTGCCAGGTCTAGGTGGGTCTTGTCGAGTAGGATGGTTGGACCAGGTTCACATTCAAAGGTCCCTCCCAATCTGAGCTATTTTGTAATTTTGTGATTACTGAGACAATAAAGTTTCTCCCTCCACCTGAGAGAGAAGCATATCAAAGTAACAAAGACATAATGTAATGATGATTTTCTGTTTGTTTTGTGGTTTGGGGACCTTTTTTTTCAATTCAAGACATTGAAAAATTAAAGAAATGTACTAAATAGATAAAATGTACTACTTTTTGGCATTAGATTATTATTGCAATTGTAATCAACAATTTTTTGCTATTTGTAAAAGGATCACAGGCACATCTGGTACTTGTCTCAACCTTAAAGACAAAGACAAGGAAAAAATCCTGGAAGAAGAGGTTTAAAAAGGGGGAAAAAATAAACACATGAAATAATTTGGTTATTTTTAGATTGTTGGTCATGAGCTGAAATAAAAAAATATTGGTGGTCAGTAATGATATCAAAAATAAAGTCATCTTGTGTCATGTGTTCTTCCATCCATTTCTTTCCTTTGAATAGCTAGGAATGTACTGTAATGAAGGCCTGAAAAGATGAACAATTGTCTTTTTTCCTTCAAGCAATGAGCAAAGACTGCAGACTGACTACGGCTTTACACTACAATGTAGAGGAACAGATGTATTCTTTCCCCTACCACCAGAAGTGAAAAACGCTACAGACATTTTCTTTGGAAGGAATGTATGCTCCAGGGTTGCCCTCACAACACACGGTACCAACTTAGTTTCAATGCACATTGCTGGTTCTTAAAGAATAACAGTCTGTGGGGAGATTAGGAGAGGAGTAAGAACTGAGTGTTCAAAATATGGTGTAATGGCGCTAGAGATCAATTTATTTACCAGTGGAATAATGTCTTGAGGGAGTCAGTCTTTGCAAATCAAATTTGCAGGCTGGACCCTCAACAACACATATCGTAACATCAAGATGGAAGTAGGTCTGAACTCACCAAATGAATCTTAGATTGCATGAGATTTTTAGCTGCTCATAGGTGACAATGTCTTTGATGCAGCTGAAAGTTGGAGCCTTCCATCCTATAACAGGAAATGCCACTCTATTTATCATTTAACTGCTATGCTTGGCCAGCAGATTGACAGGGACTCACTAAAGAGTTGGACTTGATGATCCTTGTGGGTACCTTCCAAGTCAGTATATTCTGGGATTCTGAAAGTTCAAATCACAGATTTGAACTCTCTAAGTGTTCATGGACAAAATCTTTAGCACTTTACTCTGACTTCCTCTCCATTCCTTAGAAAGGTAAAAAAACTTGGTCCAGCAGTATGACTGTAAAACTCATGTGTCTCAGAGGGGTCGTTCCTGCACACAGTCAAGCAGCACCCTTGGGAATGGTTAGTTGCCATGAACAAACCATGTACTTTAAGATACTCATAGTGACTGAGAGTATATTCCCTGATATTTCCTACTGGCATGTTTCTAGATTTTTTTGTTATTATTTTTCCTTAGCCATCTAGTGTTCCAAAGTAAAGGCAGTAAAAGCAGATAGAAAAATAAAAGTCCCTGTGAAAAGAACAAAAACATTTGCAGTCCTGCTGTGGTGAGACGATAAAAGATCCTCAAGTACAAAGAGACAAGTGGTGAACTCCCGTCACTCATCCAGCTACTGTCTCATTTTTACTCTCCCCTAGACACTTTCAAAAAATATTCTTGGGGATTCAGTTGTAAACCAGAATTTATCTTGTGGAACAATGTGTCCATATGTTTTATTAAACAGCAGAAGCAAGACAGCTCAGAATGTGAAATTCAGTCAACTAGAATTTCAAAGGGTGCTGAAAGCCAACCTCCAATGTTTGAATGTGCAATTTTGTGAAGGGAAGTCACTTGAGCACACAAGATGTTTAATTTTATGCACTTACATTAAGCTTCATGAACTTACATATGAACTTGGGTGGGGCAACAACTACATTTTTAATATTTCAGCCAATTTATAGATACAATATTTTTGTAGCATTTCATAAACACTTCGCTGAACTAGACATATAGAATATTTTAGTTTAGGGGCTCTGTCCATGGAGTCTAGAATTAATTCACAATCTCAGCAACCCTCTCTCTTGTAAATAGCCTCCAAAGACTGCATTGAAGAGTTCATGCACTAATTCATACTAATTCTCATTAACACATCACCTTCATTAGCACATTAATTATGTTTTAGTCATGTCAAATTAAACCTAATATAGGTTTAACAGGCAAGCCAAGTGTCTAAGACCCTATTATACATGGTGTGTATATATAAAAAGGGGTTTGACTGCCTAAATATAAATACCAAGTGCTATTTCAACTTTCTAAATGCTTGAAATATCCACATAAATCTGGCAGGCATGATGCAGGCTTAACAACAGACATGTACTCTTTTGGTTAAGCACCTGAGGGCCAGATGGAATGCACTAAGTCATGCAATATTCCATCAGTTCCTGTGCTTAAGCAACTGAATTCACACCTAGACCTCCATCAAATATTGTGAGAATTTAAAAACATCTTTCACAAACTAACTTTTAAATGTAGATGTCAAAATCCACATGCCTATATTCTGGACTGAACCCAGACTTGATCTTGTTTTCACAAACAAACTGTCTAGAGTAATTTGAAATGATCAGTGATATTTCATCTTGCTTTCAGTCACTACTGAAGGAGAGGCAGGACACCCTTATACATATTCTCTCATACCTGTCATTTTTGTGCTCATGATTCAAATACCCTAGAATCACAAATTAGGAGGCTATGTTCATGGTATAGTGCACCCTGGAAGTAAAAAGTCCTGCATAGGGGAAGAGCAATTTCAGCATAGCATATGCAGGAACCAACCCAGCTGGAGAGCAGCTTGGCAGGGAAAAGCATGGCAACACTGGTGGACAAGTTGAGCATGTGTCAGCCATGTGCCATTGCCACCAAGGTTAGTGGGCTACATCAGGAGTGAGGCCAGAAGGTCAAGGTAGATGATCCTTCCCCTTACTCAACCCTGCAAAGGTCACAGATGGATTGTTGTGTCCAGTTTTAGGCTCCTTAGTACAAGTGAAATGTCAGAGTCACAAGGATGATGAAGCAACTGGAACATCTCTCCTATGAGGAAAGCCTGAGAGAACTGGAACTGGTCAGCATAGAGAGGAGAAGGGTCAGGTGGAATATTTTCAATGTGCATAAATACCTGAAGAAAAGATTTGTAGAGGACAGAGTCAGACTCTTTCCAGTGGTGGCCAGTGACAGGATAAGAGGTAATGGGTCCAAATTGAAACGAAGAAGGTTACGTCTAAATATCAGGAAAAAAATTCACTGTAAATGTCACTTAGCACAGGTTGCCTGGGTTGTGGATTCTTCTTTCATCAAGATATTTGAACAGTGTGGGGAACTGATCTTGGGCAGCCAGATTTAGGCAGCCCTCCTTGGGAAGGGTGGTGGGAGCAGATATCCTCCAAAGGTCCCCTTCCAACTTTGATTATTCTGTGATTTTTGGAAATTTTGTACACAGTAAATTTCCAGGTTTGTTCTGATGGATATTGGTTACAAGTGGTACCCCTCAGGGGTCTGTATGGAGATCAGTACTATTTAATGTTTTCATCAATGACAAAGGAATTAAGTACACCCTCAGCTAGATAGAGCACACTATACTTGGTGTAGAGTACACCAAGCTGTGTGATGCAGTTGACGCACCGGAAAGAAGTGATGTCATCCAGGGGGACCCCAAAAAGCTTGAGGAGCTAGTTCATGGGAACATCATGAGGTTCAACAAGGCCAACTGCAAGGTTTTACACATGATTCAGGGAAACCTCCAGGTACCAATTCACTCTGGGGATGAATGGATTGGGAGCGGTCCTGCCAAGAATGACTTGATGTACTGGTCGTTGAAAAGCTGGACATGAGCTGGCCATGTGCCCTTGCAGCCCAGAGTGTTAACTGTGTTCCGGGCTGCATCAAAAGAAGAGTGGCCATCATATTAATAGAGGTGACTCTGCCCCTCTACTTCATTCTCCTGAGACCCCAGATGGAGTACTGCATCCAGCTCTGGCAACCTCAACATTAAAAGGACTGTTAGAGTAGGTCCAGAGGAAGTCCCTGAAGATGATTGGAGGGCTGTAGCATTTCTTCTAGATGCAAAAGGTGAGGCAGTTGTGGTTGTTCACCCTGGAGAAGAAAAATCCCCAGGGAGGCCTTGCTGAGGCCTTTTCGTGCTTTAAGAGTTCTTTAAAGAAAGATGGGGACAAAATTTGTAGCAGTACCTGTTGCAATTGGACAAGAGGGAATGCTTTTAAACTAAAAATGGCTCAATTTTGTTTAGATATCAGGAAGAGATTTTTTTATAAATATGGTGAGAAACTGGAACAGATAGTGAGGAGAAGTTGTGGATTCCCTAGAAATATTCAAGGTCATATGGGACGGGACTCTGAGCAACTTAATCAAGTGGAAGATGTTACTGCCCCATTTCAGGGAAGTTGGAAAAGTTGACCTTTAAATGTGCTTTCCACACCAAACTATTCTATGGTTCTGTAATTCTATTGTATATCTATCTGTTAACTCTGTGTTTCCATGCCCAGGTTTTATTTGCTACTGAGTGAAAATTAACAGAAAAATTACTACATTCCTCATTTTATACACAAAACAGTTAAAAAAAAAATTATATCATTCCAATCAAGGAATATGAGCCGTGTTTATCTTTCTCCCCTGATCTTAGAGATGTAGCATGTAGGATATGCTCCATATTCAGGGAGGACATTAGGCATCTAGAAACCAGGAATTACAGACTAAAAAACTGAATATAAATCATATATAAATTTTGAGAAGAGAAACTGATTCTTAAAAACAAATTTGACATTTCATGCTGATTTTCTAATTTTTTTTTCCTCTCTGGAAACACTGTTGTGCTTGATCTTAAAAAAAAGGGATTAAACTTTATAGAAAATGCAATAACCAGTTAGATTTTTTTTTTGTATTGTTTAGAACTAGACTCATTAGTATATAGGTAATGAGTGATGAAAATAAATAATTTTACAGTGAAGGAGGAAAAAAAACAATGCATTATATGATCAGCATCTAAATTTTATAGAAAATGATTTTCTGACCTTGAAAAATAACAAAATTTGTTGCTATTAAGCTGCTGGCAGAAATATTTACAAGGCAGCTTGCATTTTGCTGTTCTGGGAGAATGATTTGGAACTCAGTATTTATGTCCTTTTTCTACTTAACTGACAATTAATAGGTTAAAGAAACTGTAATCTTATTTGGAAATCTTATTCAGTAAATGATATCACAGTACTCTTGCAGCAATATGTAGGGTGAAAATGTGATTCAAGTTCTGCTCAATTTTTCCCATGAGACAACATATCAGAAAATTCTCTTCTTATATCATAAATGAACTCACTCACCTAATAACAACACTCATTCATGCACATTATAGTAAAGAGAAATACTGTGCTAGTAATAGTAATGTGGCATCTCTGGTTTTGTTTTTTTTGTTTGTGTGGTTTTTTCTCTTTTTTTTTTTTTTTTTTTTTTTTTTTTTTTTTTTTTTTTTTTTTTTTTTTTTTTTTTTTTTTTGTGTATTTCTTGAATTCTTAAGTTCTTTAATGGTTCAGTAGTTTAAATAACATGCCTAGACATGATTATATAATAAACTGAAATATAAGGGCTGCATTAATCAGTTTTTCAATCTATACTTATTGTGTCTTTTCTCTTCCTCTTTCTTTTTCCCTCTTGTATGTGATTAATTTTGAATACTGTCTTGGTTTGGAAAGACAGGTGTCTGCCAGAGAAAGTTGGACCTTCCAGTGGAATGGAGAATGTAAACCCCTCCCTCCAAATTATTTTAATTTGGTAATTAAGGGGGCTTTTAGGCAAAGATATGGGAATAGGAATAACAGTTCTTTACTAAGAATATTAAAAATACTAATGTAGTAGAACAGAAAAAGCCCAAGCAAACAAGAAAAATTCCTAGAAACACTGACAGAGTCAGAATACGACCTGACACCCTGTTGGTCAGCGTGTTGGACACAGTCAAAATAAGTCCTCCTGGGGTGACAGATGTGGTTCTGAGGGACCCGAGATGATCCTGTTGAAGGGTGTAGTCTCTTTCTGAAGGTCCAGTGGTGATGAGATGATTCCAGTCTTCCTCTGGGAAATCCAGTGGAAAACAGGCTGCCCTGGTGTTTCTGACTCTCAATTTTTATCCAAGTAGGAATGGTTGGCTTCTCCCACTGGGTGGAGCATCTCACAATGTGATGATGTAATATTTTCAGTCATATGGTAAGCCTTAATGACCCATTAACACAAGATATCCCCCAGAGGGAGGATGGGTTGTGGAAAAGATAAGAACACTGCCCCACCTGGTTTTAACAGCTGGTCCATTAACAGAAGGCACCTGCCCCCTTCCCCCTGGAGTTATGAGGAATGGGTTTTACAAGAGATAAAGAAAAAACACCTCCCCAGCTGATTTCAACAGATGGAAAATAGAATGCACCTTCTTGGTTACATTTTGCAAAGCATGACAAATACCTAGAAATGTCAAGATAAATCTCATTCTATCTCATCTTTCATGTGAAGAAAATCTGGGCATACAAACTAACATGACTGTTCGAGATCTGTCTTTTATAAAGATCAGACATTAGTCTCACTTGCCTCCTCATGCTCTTTCTTCTACAATTCCCTTGATATGTTTTTCAGAGTCTGTCTATGAGAAAAGTGACAAACATTGACTTGGATTTTGGAGGTACCCCAGACCCACTCACAGGAGGAAAGGTTGCTAAACCAAACCTGATAAACCTAGTGTTACAGCTACACCCAACTGAGCTCCGTGCCTTTCTGTGATCTACTGGCAGGTAAATGACACATGAACAACATGATTTATTAGATTACACAAAGCAAATTTTTGCACTCAAGCCATATATCTGGTGCTCTACTCTTTATTGCCAAGTCATTAACTTTTCTCCCTTAGTTTCCTCAGTGAAGCTAAAATAAAATACTAAGTGCTTAACATTTGTGAAGTACAATAGAAATGACACTAGGCACCAAAATTACACACTGCCTTGCAGTGTAGCTGGTATCCAATGGATTTGATTTACTTTTCTCTTTCTTTTAGTAAGCTATCCATTCATTTTAGAAAGTACAAGCCATGTACAGGTACATCCCTCATTTCTCTGTTCACAAGCAATCTGTTAGAACTGGAAGCTGCATTCACAATATTCTCTTTATAAAAGCAACACAAAATTCTAGTAAGGGTTGCCAGATATAAACAAATCAGTGAATTCTTTCCACTGTCAGACTGGCAGAGCACACACTGCTGTGACTGTGAAAGTAAACAATTACTCTTCTTGCCTTCTACAATGTATTCTAACATTTTTTTTTATAATAATATGTTTAACAATTAATGCCTAATGTATGTAGTCAGGTATCTTTTATAGGGTATAATATGTTTCGGATTCTATAATAGTAGGACTATTAATCTTGATGAAGTTGTTCTTTATCTGGGCAAATCAGAAGAGGACAAGTGTCAAAATACATTGACCTTTCATAAAAGAAAATTAAAAATAGTTGGATATCAGGAGGAAAAAGAAAAAAAATTGTCTGACCTTTAAACTGACTGCATTTGTGTGGTTTTGTTGAGGTTTGATTTTGTTTTATTTTGAAAATCAAGTATGAACAATAGCCAGCAGTTTCTAATATCCTCTGACATACTTTTCCATTGGGATTTGACTTCAAAAAGGCTTGTATCTTTATCCTTAGAGAAATATATGCTTAGGAAACTGTGTCATAAACCTCAGTCCATTCACCGCTTTACCCATGAGAGTCAGGAACAAATAAAACAAAATCTGCCTTTTCTACTCAGCAAAAACTTTTTCTTCCTCTTCCCTGAAAACAGTTGTGCTCATAAAGATGTCAAAAACTGAGAAGGTTATGCTTTGGCTTTCAGGTATAACACTGTTCAGTTTCAGATTCAACATAATACAGCTCCAAAAAAGTAAAGGGATGAGATCTCATATTTGAATTATTGAAGGAGAGTAACGTTAAAAACTTTGAGAACATTGGTGCAATGCAGAAAAATGCTAGTATTTGCTTTCTTACACTGAGATTTTCACCATAAATAAAACATGCTTGTCTTCTACACATAGACCATTATACAGTACTAAACATACAGAAAAAATGTAGTGAGTCTTCTCAAATACCTGATATGATGTGAATTTTCCCCCATCAGTAGTATCAGTTGATAGTTATGAGTTAATTTACTTGGTAAGATTTTTCAAATAGTAAGTTATAAGCATGTAAACAGCTTATTTTGAAAATCATTTTAATGATGTCTGACCATTTTCAGGACTGATAAGCATAACTTGAAGAATACATACTTCTATAATAATATTAACAAAATTTATTACATAATATTTCTTCATTGTACAATAATTGTTTTGATGCAAAAAATTAATTATGACTTCACAATGTAAAATAAATACTAAAAGTACAGAAGCCAGTACCTGCACTACAATGCTGGTGACTGGGTTTCACCTGCTCTTTACATGGCTGATCACAATTTTCTGGGCCTGGAAGTTCTAGTTTTCAGTCCATTTCTCTGTCCACTTGTGAAGTACATATTTTATCAGGTTGTCTGTGAAGATTTCACAGGAGAAAGTTTCAAAGGCGTTGCTGATGTTAACATAAACAACCTTTACTGTTGTTTCCTCATCCATATCACTCATCTGATCGTAGAAAGTTCTTGGCTTGATTAAACATCATTCCTATTTCCAAAATCCATGCCACACAACCACCTTGTCCTTTTCTTAATAATTGTTTCCAAAGTGATTTGCTTCATCCCTTTCTTAGAGACTGAGGTGAGGGTCATAGTCATTTAGTTCCCCAGATACTTCTTCCTGTCCTTCCTCAAGACAACAGCCATATTTTCTTTCTTCTACTTCTCAGCAAGTTGTCCTGATCACCATGAATTTAAAATTATTATGGAAAGTTCTGTCAACATCTTATTGGCTAGTGTTGCAATTTAACCTAGCTGGCAGCTAAACACCACTTACCCATTAGGCACTTTTCCCACAGTGAGATGGGGGAGTGAATTGTATATAAAAGGTAAAATTCATGGATTGATGTAAAGGCAATTTTAAAGGATAGAAAAGGAAGGGAAATTAATAATAATGAAAAGGTAATACACAAAACAAGTGATGCACAATGCAGTTGATTCCTACCATCACAGTCAGAAATGCTGACCATTTCTCAGCCAGTTCCTGAACAATGGGCCATCAGTTTCATTGTTCGTCATGATGTCTTGCAGCATAGATTATCCCTTCGGCCAATTTGGATCAACTGTTCTGGCTGTGTCCCCTCACAACTTCTTGTGCACCCCCATCCTCCTCGCTGGCTGGGTAGAAGAAGAAACTGAAAAGTCCTTGACTTAGGGTAAGTGTTGTTTGCAACAACTAAGACATTAGTGTGTTATCAATATTATTTTTACCCTAAATCCAAAACACAGTGATGTACTAGCTACTACGAACAAAGTTAACTTTATCCCAGGCAGAATCAAGAAAGCCAGTTCCCTCAGTGTTTGTGGGTTCATCCCACTGGGCCTTGTGGACTTTCATAAGTAAAATTTATTTAAATGTTCCCCAAGGTCATCCTCCTACAAAAAGAGTAAGTCCTCTTTGTTCCAAACCTTCCTTCTGGCTACAGGTACCTGAGATTTCTGAAGATTGGCTTTACCAGTAAAGACTAACTTGAAGAATCCATTGAGTACTTCGTTCTCTTCAATTACTTTAGTCACTAGGTCTCCTCTCCCGTACTGCTGCAGACTCATATTTTCCCTACTTTTTCTTTTTGTATTTATATATTAGTATATAAATATATATATATATACTTGATAATATACTTGAGAATCCTTTATGTCTCTCAGCAGATTCAACACCAGATGGCCTTTGGTTTTCCTAAAGTCATCAATTGTTGTTCACAGTATTTCTGTTCATTCTAGGTCATCTGTCCATCCTTTCATCTCTTGCATGTTTTCTTTCTAGATGTGAATTTAATCAGAATCTCCTAGTTCATCCATACAGGCCTCCTATGGCCATTGCTTATTAGTTGCTAAGTTGTTGTACTCCTTATTATAATCATCAATAAATAGTTCACATTATGCGATTTTAGATAATAAGGTTTCAAAGTGGGTTTTTTCCAAAATTATATCATTTAAACACTTTAATTTTTAATAGAGTTATTTTAAGAGTATCTTTTTGTTATATTACTTATTTTACTGCAATACAGTTTTCTTCAGAGGAAGGTATATGTTATATGACTAAATCTAAACAGCATTAAATATAGGTATGGCCTGAATATTGCCTGAAATTCTTCTAAATACTATTCTGTCTGGTAAGCAAAGAAGCTGAAGTTAGGATTTAAGCCAATAGAATAATGTACAAGTTGTATACTGCTAAAAGGCTCAGTCACCTAAATTTATCTCACTGTAGCAGTCAATTTAATTGCACATGAAAAAAATCATAGAATATCTTGTGTTGGAAGGGATCCTGATTGAGTCTAACACCTGGCCCAACACAGGACAACCCCAAGACTCACACAATGTGCCTGAGAGCATTGTCTAAATGCTTTTTGAAAATGGTGCCCAGTACTGGATGAGATAGGTTGAGGAGACCTCAGCACTCATGAAAGTCATCCCAGCACAACTGAGCTTAACATAATGGTCTTGTGAGATTTATTTCTTCTCAGCCTGGCAGCCAGAAGGCAGGTGGTGTACCTCAGACTGAAGTCTTAAACAATGACATCTGCGTATGGCCCAAATGACTCAGATTGTTATGTTTCTGTGGGAGGTAGTTTTTTTGTCTTCCATTACAGGCAGTGGTGGTGTAGTCAATGGAGTCATGGGTCAGAAGGCATGATTGTCCTGGCAAGACAACTACTGCCATTAAATCTAAGCACCTCTAGTGGTATCCAGCTGCACATACATGGACATCTAACGGCACTGGGAGCAATGTACGACATCTCTGTCATGCACATACAGATGGCAGCTGTGACATGGCTATGGATGACTTCTGCTCTTCTGGAGTGAAGACTGAAAGGCAGGCAGTATATAGAACCCAGTTCACCTGTCCACAGGCGACTAAAGACCAGACTGGCTGTGAAACAAGAGTGACAATGTTCCATTACACTTAAAAGGATGCTAAATACATGGTTTTTTTAACAGTCAGCTCATGACGTTTACTCTGCTAACCTACCAGTGTATGACATGCATGGTCCTCATGGATTTGCATCTCATTTTTCCATTTCTATATAGGTGTCTCTGATAAGGTAAAGGGTCTCATATGATGGCATATATTTGTGTCTAGATTACTGAATCAAGCCTAAAATTTGGACTACTATTTGGAATCACCCTGTACTCACAAAACCTTTTTATTGTGTTGGAAATCTATGGAACTAAGAGGAGCAGAATTAAGTGCCAACACTTGTGATCCTTCTGTTATCAGAACAGAATGCTGTTGTTACTCACAGACCTTGTGAAAATATTTTCCTTAAATAAAATGAGAAGCACTTTGAAAAACAGCATTGGTAGAAATAGCTAACAGTAAATTTTATTTCCTTTAAAATGAAAATGTGCTGCTATGCCTGGTGACCTATTAGCTTGTCAATAAATTTGCTGTCTGGAGGTGGATTCAAATACCTACATTTATACAGACATATACAAAAAAATAACAAATCAAACTTTGTGATGCACTGAATGTTCATGAGGAGTAAGTGACATATCTAGCAAAGAAATGAAGGCTTCAGACATTCCTTTCCCCTTGCTAGAATTAAACTGCAACAATACCCGTAGGAAAACATATAATAATTGTTGTGTTTCATCCTGCCGTTTTCTAAGCAGGATTATGAATGTATTATAAATTATTTAGATTGGTGTTACAATTTTTTAGATAACAACTTCCAGGGGAAATTTAAACCAGCTCCAAGAACCAGAAAAAGATTTTGCTGATGTGTTCAGCCTTAAGGAAGCATTGTTTTACCCCTCCAGATAAAGATCAAAGATGAAACGGACAGATAAGAATTTTTTCACTAATGCTGTTACGAATTTGCAGATGGTAGCCTTCTTAAAGAGAACCAGAAGTAAAAGTATTCTCCTTTCATCCATAATTACTAATACAGCCCCTGCTGCCCCTGCTATTTCTGTAAATAGTCTTTGAGTGCAACTTGCTCTTAATTCAAATCAATATTTTCTTAGTTTTCTAATTTATCTTTGAAATATACTGGAAGTATGCCTGTGCAGTAGGATATACATAAAAATCTAAACTTATTTATTATTTTTAAGTCCAGGCATAATGAATTCAATCATCTTGTTTAACATCCTGAATACCACAAATTTAGAATTGTATCCACTGCATTCTGTCATGAGCTTATTAAAATGTGGAAGCCATTAGTGAGAGGTAGAACTTGACCAGTATTAAGTAATACACTATAAACTGAAAGCAAGTTTTCAGTTTCTATGTAAGTTAAACAAAATATGAACAACACTTTTAACAGAACACAGGCTTCCAATGTCATCTCAATCTGCCTTGGAGATCAAAAATTAATTCCAATTAGCCAAAGTGCACATTGTGAGTTTTAGAACCTGGTCAGTTGTCAACTTCCAATATTTCTCTAATAATTTCATCAAGTACAGTTACTTACGTGGTTAATTGCAGTGCTTTGAAGAATTTACTAAGTACATAATAATTAAAATAAGGTTTTTGAAAGACACAGAAAAAAATAAGGAAGATCTACAGGGAAGAAATAGCATCAATCCATGGCTGCTTTGGAGGCTACATTAGGATATTGACTCTGGGAAAATGTTAATTTGAAGGCCTTGCTATATGGTTGCTTTCTATAGAAACTTTGCAAAACAGCTGCAAGCCAAAATGTGAGCTTTCTTTGAGATTTCTGTGCTCTGCTTACAGGTCTGGAATAAATGTGCTGTGTTACTGCCACAAAAAAAGAAAGCGTTGGACAATATTAAATTGCTGAGAAGGCTGCAGGTGAAATCCTGTCATCTTTGAAGTCAGTGGAGCCAGGATTTTACTCATAAATCTATTCAAATTATATTGAAATTGAACTTCCACGGGTTTCTCATGAGACGATGATGTGAAAATGAAAGTGTAAATCCTATTCTCAAAAGCCTTGTAACAATTAAGCAGCTTTAGTTCTGCAGAGAACTATGACAAAGTACAAATTAATAAAATAAATAAACAAATTAAGAAATTTAGAGAAATCTGTTCAATAGCTGGTTTTATGATTGCCAAGATACTTGTAATACTTTGAGTGTTATTGATCTTTAGAAAGTCATCTAGGAAGATTCCCAGCTGCTATAGGGTTTTTAATACACTTCAGTGATAGGTTCTATTTTCCTGGACATATTAGAGTGATAAGATTTTTAAATGCATTTGAAGTTGTTGATCTTCTTTTGTGCACTTTGGGCAGAAAGCCTATAATGTTTCCAGAAGAACAGACTTAGCATGAAAGTCAATGGCCTGAGGCACAAATATGGTAATTAAAATTTTTCATTAATGAAAAAGGTGACTAATTACACTTGATTTTAAATACAAAAAAGCAGGTCAACAGAAGAGTAAGCTGCTACAAGAGTCACAAGAGTCATCTGTGTGCTCCCTGTATTTCATGTTAAGGTGTCAGATGTTAAATTTTTCTGTAACTTCATGAATTTAGTATTTAGTATTTATGGGGTCTGTTGTGAGTGGCTTTTTTATTTACTTGTGATATTCTGGATTTTTTTTAAACACACATGCAAGTTAACACAGCTAAACTTGGCTTGCAATACCAGCATTCATATCAAAGTAACTTGTTTTTCTTTCAGTTTCTCACTTTTATTTTTTAAAAATATGAAGGTTTTGATAAAGATATCAACTAAATAAATACAATTGAATTTGATATGTAGGAAAAAAAACATGAATTGATAATTACTAATGGATAAGTATAATAAGTAAAAATGTAATGTATTAAATGTATGATAAAAGAAACTAAAATAAATTCAGTATTTTATAACGAGGTAATTAAGTATTTAAACCAATATTGTAACCAGAGGACTATAACAGAAAAGATATCTACAAATCAACTTCTGGATTCGATTTAAGCATTGGTTGTGTGTATCTAATTCTGCACTTTTTGCATCTATTTCTGATATTCCTGTTACTAAAGAGACAAAAATTGATCTGGTTGAAGATTAAGTGGTTTTATTTAACTTAAAAAATATAGAAGAAAGGGTGATGATAATTTAACAGGAAAAAAAGAGAAAGTCTATTCTCTTGTGCTATTTCCCTCCTGCAATATAATATCTTGTAAATTAAATGTTATTTGGAGGGGGGGCTGTTGCAATATTGCTTTTATTATGGAACACACATGTATAGCATTTACTTATATTTTTCTGTAGTGTATGAAAAACATCTGGTTGCTTTACTTTTGGTGTAGTTTCATTTGACCCTGCTCAAAATCTGCAGTTTTGTGCCTTTATTTTAATCATCCAGCGGTTGCATGGGAGATCACTTTTCCTAGTTGTTTGTTTTTTTTTTAATGCAAAGGACAAGATTCCTGATATAGAATGAAAAACACAGGGAGGGAAAAAAATAGGGAAATGGTGAGAGGGATATGACGTAAGCAAAATTATTCAGTTTTCTATATGTTGTAGAACACTTGAGTAGTTGAACAGCTGAATAAACCCAAAGCTCATAAACAGTCTTTATATCTCTTAGCAGCACATCTGAATAGAGACTGGAATATAGCATGAAAAATATATGTAAACTGTATATATGTCTCATCTAGAAACAAATGGTTATGGCTAGAGTTTATTTACCAAGTGGAGTCCCATCCTGGTGCCATGCAATTAGTACAGTAGTGCAGAGAGCATTTGAGATATATTGCTAATTAATTGTTAATAACCTGCTGGGAACATAACCAAGACAGGCAGTAAATTGCAAAACTGGTTATCAAGAGAGGTGGAGAAAATGATTTAAAGGTTTTAATCATAATTCTGAACAGAGATTTCTTCCTCTCTATGCAACATATATAATTTTATCTCAAGAAATTTGTGTTCCTAACGTGAATTCCATCTGGTAAGTTTTATATTACGAGTTCTGTAAAGCTCAGCACACTTAAGATTATGATCAGTAATCAAGAAAGAAAATTATGGATACATGTAGATAATCAACAAAGCAGTTAAAGTAGAATTTAGGAAGTCAAAAAGTCTGCCAGAAGGACACTGAAAAACATAGGGAAGTGAAGAAATAATAGAGCTGGCTGGGGACAGCTGAAATTTTTATTCTGGTCCTGCTGGATCAGAAAAAAATATAAAAAATTGGGAAATGGGAGGGGAAAAGAAAAAATGAAAGAAAGTAAGCAGAGAAGGAAGAAAAGGATCTTTCAAAAGGCACACTCAACTCAGGCTGACTGTCAAGTATTTGAAGAAATTTTGAAAAGTAGATTATCTTTTTTGAAAAGGGAAATTTGAACTAATCTGGCACTGCTAAGCATAGAGGGATACCCACTTTGAATGCTCTTTTATTCTCTGTCATATCTAAAGCTGAATTATTTTGAATTAGACAACTCCGGAAACAACTTATTGAGAGGTCTTTGATACTGGCTTAGTAAGAAATGGCCAAAGCAAGGAAGCTGAAAACCCAGAAACTGAGAGACTAAGACCTGTCCAGAAAATTGGAGATTTTGGGCTGATTTTTTGTTGTTGTTGTTGTTTCTTTGTGCGTTTTGTTTGTTTGTTTGTTTGTTTGTTTTGTTGGTTTTTTTTTTTTCAGGAAGTTCCTGAAATGAAGACTAGTCATTTCAATCTANGTTTTGTTGTTGTTGTTGTTGTTTTGTTTGGGTTTTTTTGGTTTTGTTTCTAATTACCTGGAGAGAAATTAACGTTGGACAGCCTTGGAATGACTAATTAAGAGATTCAGATAAATGGTATGAGAAAAACCTAGACACATAAATGAAAGGAATTTAAGATTATAAGAACTCAAGGAAATATTCACTCACAATCTAGAGAGGAGCCAGATAAAAAAAGAACACTGCCCATCCTCCCACCAGATCACATGAAACTGGAGAAAAAGAAGATCCTGGGAAGGTCTTATAGCATCCTCCCCGTACCTAAAGGGGGCCTACAAGGAAGCTGGAGAGGGACATTTAGCAATGGCATGAAGTGACAGCACAGGGGACAATGGCTTCCAATTTATAATGAACATTTATAAACACTGTTTTTAAAGAAACAACCAAGTCACACAGGAGGGATAGGAATTCTCCTAAAACTGGGGCAGTGCTTTCCCTAACTTTGTGTCATATCCACTGTGAAAAACTAGTTTCTTTTTGCCTCCTTGTCCACTGATTATTAATTCTGAAATTCAGTGATCCAGCATCCACAGGAAAATAAAACATTGTCCTTCTTAGAGAACTCCATGACAGGTCATGCAGAAGTTCCACCATGGGCCAATACACCTACAGGGTGTAGGATGTCCATGCTGGATGTACCCCACGATCAGGCACTAATGCTGCTACATCTTCTCTGCAAACTCCTTTTCTAAGTAAGATGCAGAGGACCTCATTTATCACATCACTCCTGGTGAACTTATTTGTTTTTCTCCACATCTTAAGAACCTCTTAGAAGCTGCTGCTGAGGTTCTTGTGATCTCCTTCCACAGTTGTGTTTCAAAGAAGTGAAGTTATTAGCAGCTCATCCCTGTTCTGTTTTGCTGATGATCTTTTATTTCCCCTACCCATATCTAATGCATTAGTGCAGCACAGATAGTACACACCTGACTGTAGTGCTTTGCCGTAGGCCTCCTCATAAGGAGCACTTGTGTTCAGCTTTTTATTTTCCAGAGCACACTATAATTATCTAATTAATTCAAGCCAGGTTGATGTCTACAATGACTCAGTAATTTGATCAGTATTTCAAGCAGACATTAAGCTGTGACCACGTGGCGTCTGAATGGTTCTCTGGATGCTTATCTGCTCCTGTCAACTAAAGGAACTGCATGATGTCAGTAGGTGAATTCAGTAGAGTGTCTATAATTCAGCAGAACAAATACAAATTCGTATGTGTATGAATATGCCTTGAATCAAACAGGTGAAACCCAAAGAAATACTGTTCTGACATACAAGTTTTCTGAATTGCTCTTGAAATGTTTTTATTTCTTCCCACTTGGGCCCTGTGTGACTATGGTTTCCTTCCATGCACCAGTGAAAAATGTCCAGTATTCCCACATCTTATCATAAAACAGTGCTGCCCTCCAGTTTTTAATTTGTCTGTATGTACACTGCTGTGGGGAACCTACTGCAGTTCATCTATATCTGGGCTATTTTCTTCAACACCAGTTTTTTCAAAAAATTAAATCCTGTGTGTTTAGTTTTCTAGAAATACCTATTATCTTTAAATAAGTGATGACATTTACTCAAATTCAAGCTGACTTAATGTCAGAATATAAGAGAGTTCTGAGAAGACATTTTTCAACCCCTTGAGCTATTTTCTCAACCCCTTTAGCTATTTGCTAAAATAGCTCAAGGGAAGTGAAACAGTCCTAAGTCATTTAGTCTTGGGTAATCCAGAGAGACTGGTGGCTAGAGTTACAGTAACTGCAGTTAAAGCACTAAATAGTAGGAATCATTATAGAATCATATCGAGCAGTCTCTTGGAAATAATAATGATAAAAAGCATACTGTGACTCTTTGCTGAGATTTAAAAAATAGACAAGAAAATGAAAAAGACATTTTTGGTCTCTTTGGTATAAAAATGATTGCTATTTATAATAGGCAATGATAATCAGTATGCAGTCAGTACCTAGAGAAACAACGTCTCCATATACTGGAGATCTCTTGTAGAAGAAAAAGGAAATTTAGATTAATATTTTTTGGAGTGAATGTTAGACATTAGAACAAATTCATGGGGGCACACACATAGTTAAACAAGCAAGCGCCTCTTGTCACTTAAGTTATAAAGAAAAGAGAAAATAATTACATTTTTAAAAAAATAATAGTGTAATTTAGAGACTAAAAATGTCACTGCTACAAAGAACCAAATAACTACAAAAACTAATCAATGAACAGATACCACAACCATGGTTTTAACGCATGCAGCAAAATGTATGGAATATACCTGAAATAATGGTAAAGACAGAAGAGGTAAAGACAGATTTTTTTTTCTCTGTCCATCTCTTATTATTTATGGAATGTGTGAATGAAAAATAAATAAAAAAAAAAATTTGCCTTTTTTTTCCCCTCTCCCATTTCCAATCTTCTTTTGGACCCATTACATACACTGGGGTAAATTTTTTATTATCTCTGTTTCCATTAGACAATGTGAATTTGAGACAATAGGGGTGAAGATTAAAAAAAACTCTGATAAACTGAAGTAGCTTTTGGATTTTTGTGTGTTTTGTCTTCAGAGACCTAGTTTAAGAAGCCTTTTTCCCTCAACTCTATAAATGTGTGTAATGGGTTTTTTCCTCTAAAAGCCCATCCAGAAAAAGAGAAAAAAGAGTAAAATTTGTTTTGGAAGTGGGCACTTTTTTTTTTGTTTTTAAAGTAAACATTCAAGGAGAGAACATGCTAGACAATATGATTTTGCTAGCTAGAGAAAGCTGTGCCAGAAATTCATTAAGATAATACTTACAATGTGTTCAGCACTGACTTTATCACCTTCAAAAGTGGTGATTTCCAAGGCTGAAGCAAGTTAATTTGTCTATTGCATTTTACCAAGTCCAGTATGTTCATTGCAAGCTATTTTATTAATTGTTTCTAAATAATCTTCTGATTATTCAAGAAAAGCAAAACAGGAAAAAAAAAAAAAGAAAAATCCCCTTTTTTTCAAGCCCTGACATCAGTTCAGATGGACACAATGGACCATTTATTTTAACTGTAATGTACTTACAACAATACATAATTCTATATATTATATAATGTAATAATAGCGTCATAGAATGAGTTGAATCAGAAGGGACTTTGAAGATCATCTAACTCCAAATTCTGTGCCATGGGCAGGGACACCTTTCATGAGACCAGGTTGCTCAAAGCCCTATCCAACCTGAATACTTCCAGAGAAGGGACACAACTTCTTTTTGCTGTTTCCATACCTCAACACTCTCACCAGAAAGAATTTCTTACTACTATCTAATCTAAACTTACTCTCATTCAGTTTAAAGTTACTCCTACTTGTCCTGTCACTACACGCTCCTGTCAAAAGTCTGCCTCCAGGTTTTTTGTGGGCCCTATTTAGGTACTGGCAGTCAGCTTCTCTTCTGGAAGCCTTCTTCACTACAGGCTGAACAGCCCAACTCTCAGCCCAGCTGTCCTAGCAGAGTTGCTTCTTCCCTCTGATCATGTTCATGGCCCTCCTCTGGACTCGCTCCAGCAGGCTGATGTCCATGTGTTGTGTCCAGAGCTGGATTCGGGGTCTCTCCAGAGCAAAGTAGTGGGGTGGTCTCACTTCCCTTGCCCTGCTGACCACACCACTTTTGATGCAGCTCAGGATAAATTTGGATTTTTGGTCTGCAAGTCTGTGTTGCTGTGTTATCTCAAACATCTTGTCAATCAACATTACTCAGTCTTTGTCCTTAGAGCTGGTCTCAATCCATTCTTCTCCCAGCCTGTATTTGTGCTTGGGACTGCCTTGATATGTGCACCTTGAATCAATATTAATAAATTAGTGTCATTACAGTGACATCCCAAACTATTTGTGTAAAGCAAATAAAAATTCAATTTACATATATAAATTAGCTATAGTATTGTGTTAATTTCCATTTTATTGGATCCTCAAATTGACACTTTAATAATAATCAAAACCAGGTGATATTTTAAACTACTGCATTTAAAAAAAGATGCTCTAGCAAACAGGTTATTCTTACACACACACACACACACACACATATACACAAACTTTAAATTCCATTCCTAGAAAATGACAGAATTGATCTATGGAATAATAAGGAATTTCTGAAAATAATAATTTTTGCCTTTGTTTAACTCAAAGTCTTTCAACCCTATCTGAGCTCTGGAAAACTCACACAAAGAAAGATACAATTAAGTGGACTCAGCAGAGCAGATTTAATATTCTGAAATATTTCATGGCATAATGTTTCAGTTACACAATTTTTTTGTTAAAATAATATTAGTAATCTCCATAAATAAGTTTTATTTTATAGTAAACATATAAAATTATACAGGATACCCTTAGATCCTATTTTTAAATCAACTCAGATTTCAGGAAAGGTTTTTTCTCCAAGTCAGAGTGATTTTATCAGTCATTTTCATTTATTATTCATTTTTGGTGTTCTTCAGTGTTATATTTTCTTGATTCACATTCTTACAGGTGCTTATTGCTTTAACAACCTCACCTTCCTCCTGCCCTCTCTACTGTGTGATGACAAAGGGTAAATAAATATTAAAAGATTTAGGTTTGGACTTCCACTATTATGTAAAAAAAAGGCTAAATGGTAAACCTCTCAATAAAAAGATTGCAAATTCAAAAAATATAATTACACTTTCAACCCCAAAAATGTCTCTAATTTTTATATACTAGATAGAGTAGCCAATTTTTTAAAAAAATTCTTTGTTTTGGATTTGTAATATGATTATTATTTGTATTGCATATTCTTCTATATTCCATTTTGGTATATTTTTACTACTACTACCATTACTACTACAGACAGAGGAACTTTATGTAAGTGTGGGCAAATATTTGCCTTTTGTTTTCAACAGAGAGAAAGTATTGTAGACAATGAATGAAGACTTCTTACTCAATTTTTTTCTGATTATCTTTCTACTCTTTGAAGACTTTGGCAGGTTTATCTGGCCCCTTACTGATTATTATTGTATCTTTTTTCCCTACTGATTTGCTATCCCCCTTGATTGTTAAGCCCTGGTATTTGCATTACCTATTCCAACTCAGCTGCCATCAGCTGGCTTTAAATCTCCCTAAGCAAAATTTTAAAATTGTCCTGTCTCTCATAATTCATTGAAGAAGAGCTGATCTTGAAGTCTGATATTGAAGATTACACTTCCAAGTACTGAACTTCTCAGAGTTTGGATGGATTATTGAGAAGCCTCTGCTGTTAGACTGAGCTAGATGGAACCAGCACAGTAAAACAGAGCTTTTCCAAATATCTTAGTCAATAAATGATTACTCAAAATCCAGATGAGATCACTACTTTATAGTCCTCATTTCACTCACAAAACACCCCACAATTTTTCCCTCATTTTCAGGACGCTATTAAGATAATAAGCTTTTTTTTTTTTTTTTTCCCTCTAATTTCATTTAAAGAAGCAAAAATTGAATTTTCCCTAATTGGGGTGTGGGGGCATGGGGAAGGTACTCTTACTTTGTATTCCCTAAATGGACTTGTCCACTTTTATCCTTTAATAGACAAATACTGATAGTTGACTCTCTGACTAACACATTTCCTTTTTAAGTACTCGTATAAAGTTTTTCAGCAACAAAGATTTCTTTAAGACAATCACAATGAACACTTGTTTTTTTTTCTCTCTCTCACAATGAGGTCTCATAATTGCTGACTGAATATTTAGCTGTTATATTGAATTCCTACAGTGGAAAAGTAAAAGAATGCTTTTTTCCTTGCTTTGATCTCAGAATTGAAAAGAAGCTAAGAGCAGACTAACATACACCTATTGTCTACAAAAAGAAAAAAAAATGAAAGTTAAATCACTTCAAGTGTTTCAAGGAGAAATTTTTGTTTTCCTGTCAAGAGCTTAGATTTGTTTTGATTACTAAGAGCACTCTACTATGCTGGGTCAGCGGACAAAACCATTGAAATCTATGTTTGATTTGTTGTACCTTTTTTTTTCTGTTACCAGGAGAAAACTTCTAAACCTACAAAAATATTTACAAGTGATGCCCGAAGGTCATCTGCTTTGGTTTCTGTCTCAGAAAACATCCACTTTCTCTCTTTCTCTTCCAGTGATAGTAGAATTTGCAAATTTCACAGGTATTGTTTTCACTGCTATTCTAGCCTGATGATTGCCTTAGTTTTCTTCTAAAATTTATCCAATGCCTTCCTTTCTGCAAGTTGTTGCAGTTCTACATATTACTATTAAATGTAATTTCTTGCCTTGTCATGTTTTATCCTATCATGTCCTATCCTTTTCCCTTGTGGAACAGAAAGCAAAATAGACCCTACCTCTTTACAACCTATTGCATAACTCAAAACTACTTTCATACTGTCATCCCTTCCTCATGTTCCATAGACTAATCAAGTCATTCTGCCACAGGTAAAAGGTGTTGCCCATTAATCTCTTTTGGTGTTCTTTCAGTTGGCTCATACCTTTCCTGAAGCGAGAAGTTAAACAGAAAGAAGGCTGATACTGAGTCTACAGACTCACTTCTCTGAAACTTTTCACAGTATCTTAATTCTTCTGAAAGAGAAATCTCATGACTGCCAGTAGAAAAAATTTTGTTAATCTCACCAGAATTCTTTTCAGAGCATTAAGGAGCATTTCTCCTTAACAGCCATATTTTTCATTCCTTCATCCAAACACAAGAGAGAATATTTTCCTGCATGCTTTTTTCTTTCATTCACTGCTTAACTCTTGCTCCTTTCAGAGTTTTCAAATGCGTTTCATGATTGCTCTTCTATCGGTGAAGTATTCAATCTACCTGCTGTACCTGCTGATAAAGACACCTTTTGATTTATCCACATCATATATGAATTTCAGAATGCAAGGCTTCTAAGATGCAGCCTTAATATTTATAGGCATTTTCCTGAAAGGTGCTGAACATTCACATTATGATTTATTTCTGTTTCAGTGAGTATTAGTGATACTCAAAACTGCAGCAGCTACTGAGCCTTTTCAGGATTAAGCTAAATTGATTTTCCTTAAGAAGGACAGAACTAGTCAGACCTAGAGTGCACTCATAGTTGTGAATTAGTAAAATAATCTTGTTTTTAGTCAAATAACAAGGATAAGGCAAAGAAATAAATTTTACATAGTTTATGAGCAATGAATTTATTTTTGTAATTTTTATTATAAAACTTTTTATTATATAACTTTTATTATAATTCTATTTAGCAAAACTCTTTATTTTCTCTCATTCAAATCCTTGTAATAGCTTCTTTTTATTGCTGGTAGAGATTTTAATTGGAATGAAACATTTGAAGTAGTAATTTCCCACTCTCATTTAACTGCAGACTCTGAAAAAACTTAACTTTTTTTAGGTCATGCATAGTTGACATGAGCCAGACACTGAGGTCCTAGCTTCAGCACTGTTGGAAGTATAATGCATTATAAACTAAAAAGAGTTTCCAGAAGAATCCTGAAAATGTTGCCCTTTATCCCTTATTTTATGCACCTCACCAATATTGAAACCCAAACCCTGAAAATTACCATTGAACAATGAACTCATTTTACTCAACATTGTGCTTAAGCATTTTTTATGTTTGAGGGTGAGAAAATCAAATGTACAAACTATTTGAGAAACAATTTTTCCTGCATTATTCCACCCTGTACAATTTCAGACTCAGTGGCCACATGCTGAAACAGCACTTTTTATTGCCATATACTGACTGAAACATGATATTTATTACAAGTTTTTGTAGGGGAAGAAATGGCAGCTGTGTGTATTCAGTTTGCTGCTCATTTCTCAAGGTTACCAGAAGAAGGGCAGACAGCCATTTACATACTTCACTTATAGAATAGCTCATACAATCCATTTCTCAAAGCATTCTGGGAGCCAGAGGTCCATCTCAATTCACTTTGGTAAGATGAAAGAACTACAGATAGTTCTAGAAAATTATTTTCTGTTTCTGGCAGAAGCCTTTGATAAGTGCTTTGATATTGGACTGACTAGTAATACGCCACTTTCAGCAGAAGGTCAGGTCTTTTTTGTTGTTGTTGTTTGAAGAAGCCATGAGGAGTTCAACAGAGAAACTTTTAACTCACTCATGAAAAAGGGGGTCAACTTAGCCATATCATGTCTGAAGAGCAACAGAATTTCAAACCTGATAAATTACCTTTGCAGTCAAGGGCTTAGCTGATTGTAGAGCTATTTCCTATCATATTCTTAAACTGAAGCTGCTCTACACTCATGTGCTTGCACCAGATACTACATTTTATCACTAGTCAAATGGAAGAGTTCAGAAGGGGCTGATTCAGGATGCTAGAGGGTAGTAAATGAGCATTGCAATACAGTATAAAGTCATTCTGGAGAATTCAAAAAAGTAGCTCACTTCAAGCACTGGCAATCCAACCATGATGAATATCAGCCACTGAGTCTACTTACCGCGCAAAGAACAGCAGTGCAACTTGTATTTACCTCCAAAGAAAATACCTGCATTTTTCTTTCACAGGATTGAAATATTCTTGTCACAAAGCTGAAAGAACTTCCAGTAGTGGAGTAATATTACAAAAATGTCACAATTGAAATGTCTGTCTTGAAATCTCTGTGGGGATAAATTTCTCCATAAGGTGCAATGTACAGATAAACACCCATTCACAGACCATGCATTAGCACCCAATAGAAGGTGTGCTAGAACATTAAAAAGTGTACTGCTGGAGGATATTTTCTTAGTGAACTTGAACTGACACATCTGAAATTGAATTAAACACAAAATTACCCTTCACTAGCAAGAAATAAGACCCTTTCTCCCTTATTGATAATTCATGACTATAGATATTTGAAAGAAACAAAAAAATAGGCTGAAAAAGATCAGTTGTTTCTCTAGACCTTAATAAACTTTTACAAAGATTCTTCCCTACTTTTGACTTAAAATGAAATTGAAATGAAATTTGCATTTAGATTTTACAAAATTTGCAATAAAATTCTTCTACATCCAAGAAAATAGAAAGTTTCAGAAATTAAAATTATACAACCACCAAAAAAAAAAATCCTTAGTAAGAAATGCTTTAGGTTCTTTCTCTTTGTTATTATTTAGGAGAAATTTCCTTTAAAAAATAATGGTTAGCCTTTTTTATTAACAAATGTAATCCCCAACCAACCAGGAAAGCAGAGTCCATATTTAGGTGGCTGAGATAAAGAAATAAAAAGAAGTAGCAGAGTAATCTGCTATACTCTTCAAGATTCTAGGCTAAGATTGGTTAATACTTGATTGTTTATACAGTATGTTTTTTAATGAAATTTGTTTTGTTAGAGATAGAAGTAGAACTCAAGATGGTATCTAACAAATTTTTTCCAGAATAATGCTTATGTTTATATTTAGCAAGTAGATCTGTTATAGAAACATAAAGAACAGATTCCACCAATTTTTGAACAATTTGAACATTTTCAAAGAAAACCTGGAATGCAGAGCAATGAGGAAATATTAAAGCCAAGTTAAGAATGTGATGATGCAGAGATTATCAAAGTAAGGATGCAGAGACTAATGTAATGAACTAGGAGAAAAAACAAAAAAAGTAAAGACGCAAATTAAAATCCGATACTAAACATGAAGCTGATGTAAAAGAATAGTTACCTACCTCATTATCTAAAATGTGCCTCTTTTCTCACAGGGAGTTCTTTGCACTGAGGACAGTGAGGCACTGGAAAACGTTGCCCAGAGTAGTTGTGGATACCCCATCCATGGAAGTGTTCAAGGCCAGGCTGGACAAAGCTCTGAGTAGTCTGGTGAAAGATGTCCCTGCCCATGTCAGGGGGCTGGTCC
>VWZU01007022.1:247541-276458 GCA_013397095.1 Sterrhoptilus dennistouni | reverse complement strand
CTCTCTTCCTCATCCTTTATTTCTTGTCTTAGTTTTTAGAGTTGCTGTTTTTTGGTGCCAGTTGTGATATTTAGGCACTGACTATCTGTGGACGTTGGCTCTGCTGTGTGCTCAGTCATCCCTGCGAAGTACAGATCCTAGCTGTGGCCCAATTATGGGGCAGACGTACCAGATTGTTGCTTGCAGTACTAGTCTTCAGACATTCAGAAAGCAATTTACTAGAATGACAACTTCCTATAGGCCAGTATTTCTTTATTTCCCTCTAAAAGAATCAGGGCACCTTAAGAGGAATAGGAAAAAAACCCCCAGATTTTGACACAGCTCAGTTGTGAATTTACCCACACCCAGGGATGCAAACATGAAAGGCATCTGTCAACACTGTAAATATGAAGGACAAACAGAGAAACTTTATCTGCCTCCAAATTTCTCCAGAGGAAAATCAATCAATATGAAAACTGGAGACCTGGATAAATAGGCTAGTGAACAGGAAAACACTAATGGATAAGCAACTGAATTGGCACTGCACCAGATTTGAATTTAGACCTTACAGTTCCTGAGCAATTTGTCCGTGTGAGAAAGAGTAAATATGACAATGTGAATTAGTTGTGCTTCTTTGGAAAGAATAATGTCTTTTTGTCTCTAAAACGACAAAAATGTTTGTCTCTTTAGAAAGTTGTTATGGTTTCTTTTACTAATGTTTAATGCCAGAGAGCAATACTGGGAGAATCAAAGTGACTCCTCAGCTCTGTGAGCAATACATTTACAGTGAGCATCTCTCCTATGAGAGTTTAACAGGAGAGGAAATAGATTTGATGAGAAGATTCTGAGATCATTTCTGCACTACAGCCAGATACAAGGCAATGTGAAAAGGAAACATTTTTTAGAATTTCAACTATCAGAGATGAGTAATTATTCTGTTCAAGTAGAGAAATGTAGGCAAGATAGACAACTGTTTGCCAGTGTGAACAGTCCATGCACATACAAAAAGGATGGTGATAAATCAATTTAAAGATTATTCAGATTTTAAAATTTCAAAGTTTTTAAATTCCTACCAAAATTACCCTTATCAAAGTAGGGTATATATGCTGAAATGAAACCTCAAGCTATACAACCAAAAAGCAGAGCAGGTACAAACCTAATTTACATCTGAATAAAGCATTAAAAAAATTCTGAACACTTCAGTAAGTGATGATGTTGAGTCAGTAAATTGTGTTCTCCTCTTTTAAGACTTCATACAATACTCTTGAGTAAGTTCTCAGTTTTAAGAATGTGCCTATTCCTACTCCTACTTAGAAAATAGCTTAATGCTTACTGACATTATTTAAGTCAATAACATGCTTGAGTGCTCCACCATAAGTCGAATTTGATATGAATACACGTATAGTATGAGCCAACAAATCCGTATACTGTTACTAAGCCATTGGAAATAACAAATTTTCAATACAAACCTGTGAATCTACAAAAAGCTATTTTTTATGTAGGTCTGGGAATATACCCCCTTATAATCTGGAAGCTAATAACTGCGTGCTTAATTTTGGTTTGAATTTCTGTCATGCCATGTATTCAAACAAGATCTCACTTTAATTGTAGAAATATAACATTTGAAGAAAATTATTGTGAAATTAAATTTCCTCAGTATATTTCACAGAAGATTTTGACAAATAATTTATATCAAGTTCTTTCTTTTTTTTTTTTTGAAACAACATCCTCTAAGAAAATGTTTTTTGATTCTCTCACCTCTATTATTTTGTAACCACATTTTAATCCAGAAGCAATTTATCCACATTTTAACGTATTTGTTGAACTCTAACAGTGTTAAAATTTGTAAAATTCTTTGCATTTCCAGAAGTGGTGAAGTCAAGTTGATGTGAGGGAGTGCAATTTCCATAAATTTAGGTTATTCTGTGTGATTTTACTAGCTATTCAAAAGAAAAAAAAGATTTAACACCACTGTTTATGGCTCTTCAGACAAAAGCACATGAAAAATTACTACTTATTAAGTAATATATATAATACAATTGAAACCATGCATAAGTCAGAGCTGTTCACTGGATCCAGTTAACACAGGTAAGTAAATGTAGTCTTGCAATATAACTAGATCTTTATTTTTTACCCTCTGTGTTTTAGTTGTACATCATTGAAATACATAAAGTAAGTATAAATGCACTCTTCTACCATGCAAAGTAGCTAATTACATACATGACTTAGAGGTGTTCATTCAATATGATGGGAAAATATTTAAGTATAAAATGGAAGAAATATATAGGTTGATCAAATGTATAAGCTAAATCTGCATTACCATTTCCCAGTCACTAGAGACCAATTCTCCATAATGTTCAACTGCAAGGATAGTCCCTGGCATAGTTTTACCTGGACTAAGAGTGAGGGATTCAGCCTGGTTGGACACCAGATATAAACCAAAGCCTCCCTCTCCTCAACAGGGGAGAAAAGTTTCAGTGAAAGACTTGTGGGTTGAGACGAGGACAGGGAGAGATCACTCACCAATTACTGCCTTGCCATGAAATTCATCCTGGGCTTCAGAAATGTGGGATCCCTGCCACAGGATACAGTCCTCCACAAACTTCTCCAACATGAATCTTTCCCACAGGCTGCAGTTCTTCACAAACTTCCATGTGATTCAGACCTTTAGGAACAGGCTGTTCCTGCATGGGTCTCCATAGGCTCACAAGCCTTGCCAGCCAACCTGCTTCAGCAGGGCCTTCTCTCTCCATGGGGCCTCAGGTTCTGCCAGGAGCATTCTCCACTCAGGGCTTCCCATGGGATCACTGACTCCCTTGGGCATCCACCTCCTCCAGTGCTGGATCCTCCACAAGCACAGGGGGACAGCCTCTTTCACCATGGGCATCACCATGGGCTGCAAGGGAATCTCAGCTCCAGCAAGTGGATCACATTCCCCTCCTCCTTCTCTACAGACCTGGGTGCTGCAGAGCTGTTTCTCTCATGAATTCTCACTCCTCTCTCAGGCTGTTTTTTGCTCTTTGCACTGTAACTTTTCATCTTTCTTAACTCTGATATCCCAAAGGTGCTACCACCGTCACTGATGGGCTCAGCCTTGGCCAGTGGTGGATCCATCTTGGCACTGGCTGGCGTTAACTCTGTTGAACATGGCGAAATCTTCTGGCAGCTTCTCACAGAAGCCACCCCTGTAGCCCCCCTGCCCACATCAAAACCTTCCCATACAAACCCAATACACCAAGAAATACTTTTCAGAATTACTTCCAAGTGTGTTCTGGGAGATACGGTAGAAGAAGGAGGATTCTTAATTAGAATGTAGCCATGCTGTTTGGAGAGTAAGAGAATTTAATAATATGAATGCAAGCTGTTCTATGCCAGCTGGCCCCAACAGCAAACAACAGTCCTAGACATATTTAATTTACTAGCCTAAATGTAGCTTTTGTGCTCTTCCAAAGTGCTCATGTGGCAGTATATTCCTTAGCAAAGAAAATAAGCACCAACTTTTTTATAGGGAAAAACCCAAAATATTTAATGACAAGTGTATTATTTTGTAGAGCAAAAGAATATCAATATATCTTTCCACAAGCAAGATGATTCAACAACCATGAAAACAAACACTAAGTAAAGATGTCCTAAGTGAAGACTAGGGTTTCTTGAGATTTCAAAAGGATAATTGCATATTTATTGAAACAGTTCTTATTAATTTTTTAATGGGAAAATTTGTTCAGTCATTTATTGTTAGTCTAATTAAAGTCTTAAACAGTCTAATTAAAACACAAGAAACAGCTATTATTGGTCTAATTACAACAGGAGTAATAATAATAAATCATTGACACAGGGAAGATACGGGCTTCCTAATATTAACCAGTTTTTCCTGAGATGAGGCTCATTACTGGTGTACCTCTGAGTCACAGAACCTTCAGGTTCATCCTTCCCAAAGTATAGGGATGGGTAATGAGGAGACATCATCTTCATTAGATTTTTGCCAGGAGGAATATGACACTCATTGTGGAAGTTTACTGATTTTGGTCCACTTTGGGCTCTTTTAATGAGGCTTTTTGTTAGTTTTCTTATCCATTTTTTTCTTTTTTTCCCCTTGATTTCCATCAAGAATTTGTCTGTTTGCAGTACTTAGCTGTTACATATAGCAGCATAATACTTTGCCAAAATAATAAAAAGAGCTAATACTGTTTTTGGTTTGTATTTCTGTTTGTTTTGGATGGGGGCGGGGGTGTTGTTTGGCTAGTTTGGTTTCTTCTTGTCGTTGCTGTTTGGGTTTTGGGAGGCTTTTTCATTGTTTGGTTTTGGTTTTGGTTTTGGTTTTGTGGGAGTTCTTTTGGGATTGTTTTGTTTGTTTGTTTGTGGGGTTTTTTGGGTTTTTTTGGTCATAGTGTAGGATTTTCAGACCTTTACCGTAGAGGATAATCTCAGAGTTAAGCCAAGTTGGGCAATAGTCACCTTCTCTCGGGTAATTGCTATAACAGTTAAAACTAGTAGCTCAGACTCAGACATGCCAGACAAGTTCTGAGGGCCTTCTTTATCAGGTCAATAATATGACTGCAGTAGGAATAACAGCATCGTGTTTTCTAACACCCAAAGTAGAAAAAAAGTGCCTTCTGCATACTTCAGGGACAGGAGTTCAAACTGCAATGAAGAGAAAAGTAAGAATCTCGTGGGCTTCAGGGGAAAAGAACAATATAAGAATATTTTTCTTTGATTATTTGTATTATTACTCTTTCTTCAGTGTCTACAATGTAAAATGGATATGAAAATTTCACATAAAAATACAGTTCAAACACTGATCTTAAATGCAGGATAATCAACAGCTAATTTTTCATTTACTTTCAAAATTTTTAAATAAAGAGCTGCACTAACAACAAATAAGAATTCAACATTGTTTGATTGTGTGATTAACTGTAAGTCAAAAAATAAAATTATATTTTGAAACCTCAGAATGAGGAGCCTTTGTGAATTAATAAGCCATGTGTGAGCATATATTTTCTTTCTGTTCATAATTCATTTTAAACTTTCTTGCTTCTAAACTCTTTTTCCATTTCCAGGACATCTGGTGCCTAAAATTCACAGCATAACAGCTCCAGACTTCCTCATTTTGTAATTAAAGAAAGCCTGGATTTTTAGGTCTTGCTGTGAAGATCACAGTATGTGTATTTATGAGTCTGGCATATCCCTCTCACTTACTAGCCTGTTGCAATTTTTTTATCTTCTCATAAGCTCTGAGCTGATAATTCACAGGGTGTTTGTGATGCTGTGAAGAGACCTAATTCCTTAAAAAGCTGACCTTGGAATCAGTTTTGAGGGACAGGATCTAAGACAGAGGGAATACAGATCGTGAATCTCAGCAAGATACAGCACATGGATTATCCAAACGATCCACATTGGATCTAAAGTACAGACACCTGAGTCGGATTTCCTTTATGACCAATAGGGAGAATTATACTTTTTATACCAATTTAAGATACTATAGATACCGGCTTGTATGTATTGTACTAACTTATATCCAAAGCAGATTGCAAGAATAAGGATTGAAAATATTGTTTCTCTTTGTTGAATATTGAGGTTCCCTGAAGTTATTGACTGAGAGGTAAATGTTTCTTCTATAGATCTCCAGATTCCTGCTAGACTCTGCTATGGCCAAGGATCCCTGTATCCCTATATTGTGCAAGTATGGCATTGCTAAATTATTTGAGTGACACAAACTGCATTACATGATAGTTTCCCAGATATTCCAGTGAATATAATGCATTCACTGGAAAGTTTGACCCAATTTCCTGTTCCTCATGCCATTTTCTCTTTTGTAAAAGATTAAACTACTTTTTACCTGTAAAACCAGGAGAAAAATTCAAGTTAATTTAGATATTTTCATTCCTTAACAATTACTCAAAAACTTTAGGTGAATAATGTTTTTTCTCCACTCTATATTTTAAATGTTCCTCTCGAATTATTTAAAAAAGCCCCAAAACATAACTTATGTCAATTCCCCATACTAGAATGCTAGGACTAAAAATGTGTTGTGTAAAAAAAAAGGCGATTGAATTCCATTTTTTCTTAACTTTTTCCATCTTTATATAATCAAAATCCAAGAGGAACTTTAAAAAGCCAATTTAATTATATTCTCATTTTAAGAATTGGTAGTGTTTGCCATTAGCATTCAAAGCTATTTTGATTTAAATTGTCAAAACAATGACAACAGTGACAGAATCTTCAATTTATCTTTCACAAAACTTTTTTAAGTACCCTCTGGAGATTTACAAATACATTTAGAAGCAAAAGTAAGATAGGATTTACCAAGAACCAATAATGTTAATTTTCTAAGTGAAACCTCTCAGCTACTGTCAGTTACCCAGTGTAGATAAGGGTTCCAGCTTTATAGATGGTGATCATGCTCATCCTGTAGATATGGGAAATGAGGTAATAATATTTGTATGTGATCTGCTGCACTCTAGTAACAATCTCCAAGATGTTACTTCCCTTCCAAGGAAACCTTTCCTACAAAGTCCCATTCATTGTCATAAACTACCACACTCAAAACTAGGAAGAGTTCCTTATATTTCATCCCAAATAGTTTCTTCCACAGAATTACTTTTACATCATTACACAAAACCAAGAAAAGGTGCTCTGCTCCTTCCTTACTCTGTCAAGAGAATAAATTTCCTGTAGGAAAATAATTTCTTAGCAATAAATTAATGTATTTTGAATGGGATAAGCAGACTTTTCAAGATTTAATTTTTTTTGGTAGATCAAGTCCAAATAATTTCAAATGTATTTAAATTGAATTAAAATCCCCACCAGTTCCTTATTTTCCTTATAGAGGTTGCTTTTTCTCAATTTGTTTTTTTTTTAATAATTTCCGTTTTAATAAGGCAGCTCATGAATAACACTACTTAACATCCACCTAACAGACACCATCATTGCTGGCTTAATCATTTGTAAGGAATTAAAAGAATGGTTGCCTGTTTCAAGCACTGTCAAGTCCACAGAAAGAACTGTGGCAAGATAAGCCACCATGGTGGGAAGTTGAGATAAACATAGAGGGAGGACTCTGCAACAGGAAGTCACTAATTCCAGGCCTGGTGGAGATGTCATCTGGTTGGCACATCCTGGTTAATGCACCCAGACAAAAATCCCTGCTTTGGCAAACTAGGAAAGGAAGGAACTACTTATAGACATACCAACCCAATTTTTGAGAATGGCATCTGTGACTGCTCTGCGGATACCTAGAACTTGGACTGCGTAAAGGTGTCACCCCCCAGAAGAATGACTCCAGAACCTCCACCACCAAACAGCCCAAGGTGAACAAGGACCAATGGAACCAACTGCCTCTATGAGTGATGATAAACAAAATCCAAGTTGCTGACTTCAGCATACAGTCTCGTTAGTAGCTTATTACAGACAGAGGCATCTCTCACTAGTTGGATCACAATTCCATTATTGCAGTAATAGCCTTAAACTTCAAAATGTCAGGAAATTAAGATAAGTAAATAAATAAATAAATTGTAGAGCAGCATTTGTTTTTTGGGGTTTTTTTTTACACACTGAGTATTTTGGAGGGCTGAGGACTACATAAAGTAAGCCAAACTCAGGCTTTTCAAACCTTCTTGACAATATTAATGCAAATACCTGAGAGTTTTGTGCCGTGTAGGGTCTCCCTCTATCATATTGCTAAGTAATAAGAGAAATACAATGTATTTCTAGCTGATTTTGATATTTTCAGTATTTCTTTCTACCAGCATGATTTATTTGTCCTCAGCATCAATTTTCTGTCTATCTAAATATTTTTTCCTACTCTATAATTATTAAGGTGTAGGAAGTAAACATTTTTAAGGGATTTGAGGAAAGTCAGTCCTCTGTAATCCCAGAATTTACCAAGAATACAGCTGATTTCAATCCCATTTGTTTTTGTGGAGTTTTCAAACTAATATGGTTACAGAAATTGCTACTTTTTCATTATATTCAAAATGCGTATGTGAGACAGGGAATCCAACAGCAACATTGGCACCAAAGTAGTATAAACTATTTCCTCTGAGTCTTGTGAGAGAACTCCTGTTCAGAATTAGGCATTAAACCTGAGGGGCTTTGTGGAGTTGCAAGACATTTCATAAAGCAATTACAGCAGTATAAGGAATCTTTTTTGGTAACCAAAGCAAATTTTATTATCCTACACTTGTGGCCAAAATTGTATTCACATATTTTAAACTTCTCATGGGGTTTAGTCTCTTCCCTTATAGAAAAAAATTGTCTTCTGAGCATGAAAAAAGACTAGAAAACAGAATTAAATCAGACATCTAACTTTATGCATTTGAAGATAGGTGAAATAAATGGTATTCAAAATTACCTAAGAATATAGTGTAGATTATAGTAAATGTAGAGATATTGAGAATAATCAGTCATTAATTCTGACATGTCATCATTCAGAATACTGATCACTATGATATTCCAGATAGGATGAAGAAAATTATACAATGGCTTATATGTAGGTGGGGAAATGGCAAAAATGGTATGTTTTTGAAGGAAAAAAAATGAAAAATGTGTTTGTAGTTTTCAGCAATTTTTCTAGAGTAATTTGTAGAATTATAAAATCATTAAGGTTGGAAAAGACTTTCAAGATCATTGAGTCCAACATTTTGAGCCTGTTGGCTTGTGGATGTGGCATTTAGGGACATGGCTTACTGGTGGGTTTGGTTAGTGTCACCTTTGTGGTTAGACTTGGTGATGTCAAAGATCTCTTCCAACATAAATGGTTCTATGATTCCAAACCCAAATAAGGTTAATCCCATCATTCATCTTACATCACTCCCAGAAGTGTCCAAGACTAGGTTGGATGGGACTTTAAGAAATCTTCTCTAGTGAAAGATGTCTCTTCACATAACAGGGGGTTGGAATTAGAAGATATTTAAGATCCCTTCTAACCCAAGCCAGTCTATAATTCTGTGATCACATTCATTCATCAATATACACTTTCCTCACCTTGGGAAAGTTATAACAAATTTGAGGACGATGATAATGTATAGATATTTCTAAATTGGAAGATGTTACATTTTTGATTGACCTTTTGTAGCTGAGCATTTTTTGTTATCTCCTCCTCCTTGTGGAAGGAGAATGGATGCAGTACAAACATGCAGTAGAAACAGAAGAATGACCTGGAGATATTTTACATGTGTAGCTATTAGGAAATGATGAGTTTGAAGGTAGAGCACTGATGAATACTGAAACAATGAGATGAACGACCATAAATGACCACATAGGTGTATTGAATTCTCCTCAACATTAAAATTTAATGCAGTAATTTAAATCTTGGTTAAGATTGCTAAGCCTGTACACATATCCTGGTTTCTGACTAGGGAATGGGGAGAGGAGGGTGAAAATACCTACCACCTATTACAGTTTTTCTTGTGTTTAAGATAAGCAAAATAATTGTATTAGATAAATCTTAAGGCCCTTAGGAAGAGAAACTTAAAAAGGAGGGTCAAAATAAAAGTAGTACAAAACAAATAAGAAAACATCTTCACAGCTGAGGATGCCAAGATGACGATTATTATCACCTTATCTTTGCTTGTATATTCTACTTCTCTGTTCCAGGAAACTTTTAAAGACAGTAAATAGATACAGATTACTCTAGTGTTATTTCTTTCAAATACCATCCAGCAATGCTTCTGAGCATTGGAAAAACCATAAAAATAAAAATGCATGAGTTTGTGGGAAGACAAAGCTCCATGGAATGTTTCTGAAATTATTGTAGAGAGATAATAATTTTCTATTTTATTGCTCCTTGACTGATCTAACTGGAAAGTTCAAACAAAATGTAACAGTAGCCTCCAATTGAACTAGAAGGGGGATGTCAGTCATCAATCAAAAAACAAACCAAAAAAAAACTCAAAAAACCCCAACAGAACTGTAGGGAATAAGCATGCCAATAATTCAGACAGTAATATTTGATTTAATAAGTGCAGGAAGATACCTTACAGCATATAGCAAACAGAGATATTATATGGTGCACCCAAAGTCTTGGAAAGTCAACAATGGACATACGACTGTCATTTTTTCTGTTCATACAAAAGAGACAAACAAAACTACTATCTATACACATTGGTGTAATTTCAAGGAGAAGTTTTTTTCTTTTCTTTTCTTCTGATTCCTTGCATGTGTTTGTTTTGTTGATTTTCTTTTTTAATAATGTGCAGCTTACATCCTGAAAGATGATAAAATACAATAGAAGATTTTTATTGCTGACTTCTGGGTCATTTTTATCTGAAGCCTAATGCTATCACTAAAAAAAAGCTAATGCAGTGTTACATCTCTATTCCCTCAGCTTTTTCCTTCCAAGATTTCTTATAAAATGACATATAAAGGCTTCTATACACAGAACTTCATTCAATATATATAAATTCAGTAAGTTTTATTGAATCTTCAAATCTTAAAGAACCATGCTACATAGACTGTAAGACTGAGTTAGAATTTTCAAATGCACTCTTCTCTTTCATTTTTACTTTAATCTTGAAACAGCTGACTATTTCTCATTACACTGAATGTATTCTCCTGCTACCAGAGAGGCCTCTGATTACAAGGTATATATCACTGTATAGGAATCTTGACAGTTTGCTTTAGTCTGCAAAACCCCTCACTTCAAGATATTACCTACTTTGAAACACTACCTAATTTGAGATATTTCAGTAATAACAAAACACTTTGCCTGCAGTCTTTTGCATTTTTTGTTTTCTATTCTTTTAGTAATGAATCCCATGAATCCGGGGTTTTGAGGAGTTTTTTTTGGGGTGTTTTGTTTGTTTTGTTTATTTTGGTTTGGTTTTGGGTTTTGCTTGTTTGTTTGGTTTTTTCTCTTTGTTTTGGTTTACTTTTCTGAATCCTGGTAATTTATTAAATTCTTTAAAATTAAATACCAATTTTAGCCTTTTTTTTTTGTACTTGCATTCTGATATCTGTTTTTGAATGTGACAAATATTTTATTTCAGAATATTTTCTTCACCAACCTTTATGTCAAAGAACTTGCTCTAAAATTTAATAGGATTTTTTTCTTAACTTAACAAAAATAGTTAATTAAAGTTGGTATAAGAAAACACAAAATCTTTCTTTTTTCTGTTTTATTTTCTTAGAAAAATATTTACGTATGTTTTGGTGCGCAAGTTATAATTTTTTTCTATTTTATATGTACACTCAAATCTTTAGACTAGTCTTGATGTTCTGCGGGTGAATGGAGTATTATCAGAATTAAGACATGTCAATCTGATGGAGAAAAGGTGAGAGAGTTATTTTGACAGTTTTTGACAATTTATGTGTGTGCTGCACTTGTAACCTTCTGCCTCTGCCAGCCGAAGAGGAGGAGGGGACATGTCCATCTGTGCCTGTGTCTGCCTATGTCTGCTGTGAGTCCAAATGTGGGGGCTGCTGGGGGCAGAGCCTTATCTGAGGCTGTGTGACACATTGTTTGTGTGTGTGTCTTTGTATGTGTATGTCTGCAGGCTGACACATGTATGAGTGTGCCTCTCTTTGTGTGCACCAGGCTAGGTTCCAGCAGCACGCCAGAACGGATTCTGGGATGGAGCAATGAAAAGGTGGCTGCTCTTGACATCCCTTAACTAGCTCCTCAAATTAATTTCTGAATTTTCCAAGTGAAAGCTCTAGAAAAAGAGGAAAGCTATTTGATGTATTGTAAATTCAAACAGAATTAGGAATATTTCAAATATAAAGGAAAATAATGATTCAGAGAAAGATCTGAGACACTTCATCACCTAGCTTAAGCTTGAACTTGAGGTTTAGTAAAATGGATCAAGAATATGCCGAGATTTAACACACCCATTTTTAGCTGTTGAAAAGTACAGTGCTGCAGTCTCATCATTGGCATCCCTTCTAAAAGTCTGCAAGAAGCATTAGATTTTAAAAATAGAAATAAGTTAAATCTTCAAGTGTCTGCACACAACCAACCACAATTCTTTCTGCAGTCAATATACCACCAGTGAACAATTTACCCTATTTTAAGGAAGGCATCTAATTTAGGTAAAATGAAGGGCTCTCTGAGGTGCCTATTTCTCTCCAGACAATACAGAAAATGAGAAGTAAACAGTGTAAGTTAGATATCCAAGCAGCCACCTAAGCTGCAATACAGTCTAGTCGCATAAGGCAAATTGGCTCCTACCTTCAAGTTTTATTCCTTTTAGATTTCTGCAAGTAGAAGAAACACAAGGAATATTAATATATCCCCAAAGCCTCATCCAGTCACAATATTTTTTGCTAGTTTCTAACCCAACATCTAACTTACTGCTAGTTCTAGCAGAACTGTAAGGCTGTGAGAATATCACAGCCTGAATGGGAAATTGCCATGCATTTTGAAGACATTGATTACCCCTTAAACTATCACCTACTTTGGTATCCTCTTTTGCTACAGTTGCTCTTTAGTTTTCTAACAGTAATTAATTCCAGTTTAATTACACAAACAAGGAAGCAAACAAATAAATCATTTTGGCCTGAAAAGGTAAAAAAACCCCAATCAACAAGCAAACACCCTCTCCCCCTGCTATGACTCAGGGATGTAAGCTAAAAGTTAAATATTAAAATTTTCATTAAAAAAATAAAACAACATATTATGAATGTACTTCCATCAGGGAATTAAGAAAAGCTGCCACCAGAATGAAATATTGTCATTTGTTCATAGTTTCCTGTTCTTCTCCAAATGGTGTATATTCAGTTCTCAAGCAGAAAACATGGAGTGTATGGCAATGTTCTATTAAATTGCTCTTTTTCATCATGGCACAAAATGCTTCATAATTGTACTTATTTGCGTTAAGTCCTAATATTCATGTACAAGTTTCTCATCACTGTAGCTTAATCTGAGATTTGCATGTTTTTAATAAAAATAAATCTATTGTATGCCAGATTAATTTATTGTGAAAAATAAAGTTTTCTTATCACTGACTTAATTAATGCTTGCTATTGCTATAGTTCTCTCTTTATAAGGACTATTGATTCTGATGGCAAATATAAGGAAGGGTTGAAATCAGTTACTACCAAATGTTCAAATTTCTCTTTTTTTCTACCATGTTTTGGTAATCATATATTAAGTAATCCCATCGTGTCCTAGGTAAAAGCATAAAATTTATGGCTTTAATTTTTTTTTTTTTCAAAAATAAGACATACATAGTCTTTTTGGATAGTTGAAGAATACTTTTCTGTTAAAAGAATGTTCCTGACAAAAAGTTTTGATAAGATCTACTTAATTACATTTCAGAAAATGTCCTTAATTCCAGAATAGAATAAAATATTAAAGCCAAAAAGAGATTCGCATGATAAAGAAACATAAGAATATAGAGCAGTTACCTACAAACCAGTCTGGATTATGTCTTGTGTCACTGTCCTAGCAAAGCTTTGTGACAATCAGAATAAGTACCATCCATGAGTGATGTCCTGACCTGAGAAAGACTTAATATATTATTAGTTCTTTGACAAGTCAGTAATAGAAGAGACAGGAAGGTCTATGTTTTTCTACCCCTTCTCCTTTTCTATGGAAGTTAGTATTAATTATAGAATGATGGAATCATTTAGGTTGCAAAAAACCTTTAAGGTCATTGAATCCGACCACAAACAGACCCACAGCTAAACCTTGCCAGTAAGCATGATTCAACTACACATCTTTTAATGCCTCCAGAGATTCTGATTTGACTGCTTCCCTGGGCAGCCTATTCAACTTGACAAATCTTTTGGGGAAGAAAAAATTCCTAAGCCTCCTTTATACTCCAGGCTGAAGAAGAACAGCTCTCTCAGCTGCTCCTCATAAGACCTGTATGCTAGACCCTTCACCAGTTTTGTTGTCCTTCTCTGGACACACTTCAGCACCTCAAAGTCTTTCTTGTAGTGTGGAGGCTCAAAACAGAACGCAAGATTTGAGATGTGGCCTCACCAGTGCAGCAGGACCTGGAACTTTGCCTTATTGAATCTTACACCATTGGGCTCAACACATTGATCCAGCCTGTTCACTTTTCTTTACTGCAAGAGTGACTGAGCACTGGCACAAGCTGCTCATGGATGATGCAGCGTGTCCATTTTAAATGTATTCAAAAGCTATCTGGGCACAGGTTGGGGCAACTGGCTCCAGGTGACTCTACCTAAGTGTCTTGGTTTGGATAGACAGGTATCTGCCAAGGAAGATTGAAGTCTCCGTTGGAATGTAAGCCCCTCCCCCCTCCCCCTTTTCAAATTATTATGAAATTTGCAGTTCTTTACTAGAGATATTAAAAATACAAATATTGTAGTACAAAAGAATAAGCAAACAAACAAACAAGGAATCCCAGAAAACTCTGACAGAGTCAGAAATACAGCCTTATGCCTGGTTGGTCAGGGTGTTGGAAATAGTCCAAAGTCAGCCCTTCTGGAGTGGCAGATGTGGTCCTGTTGGAAGCAGAGATGATCTTGTAGAGCCAAGGGTCCAGAGATGGATCCAGTCTTCCTTTGGGAATCCCGTGGGAACACCGGAGTGCCTGATGACACTTGTGGCTCCTTTTTATCTCGGTGGAAATGGTTTGGTTCCTTCTCCCTGGGTAGAGCATTTCACAATAGGATGATGAAATGTGTCATGCCATTGGTGAGCTTTAATGGTCCATTAACAGAAGATATTCCCATGGGGGTAGTGGAAGAGTGAACAGAGATAAGAAACAATACCCCACTTGGTTTTTAACAGCTGGCTTGTTATCAGGGAAGGCACTTACCCCCTCCCTTCTGGAATTACAACAGATAAAGAAAAACCTCCCCAGCCGAGCTTTGGCCGTCTCTTTGTTTTGGTAAAGTACTCTTTAAGTATCCAACACTTAGTCTCCTTTGGTAATTTATGGGGAAAAAATTCTTTAAAGTAAAAAAGGAACAAACCTAACCCCCAACACTAAGTATGGTTTTGCATCAGACAATCTCCAGAGGCTCCTTCAAACCTCCATTGTTCTGAGATAGTGCTTTGTAGACCTATCCACACAAACATTCAACTGTTTTATGTTAGGTAATATCTGAAGTCATATGATATGAATACATTTTTACTGAATATGTTGTTTTTCCATAAAATTGCATTCTATCTTATACTATAGTAGACATTCATTTAAATATGAAGTAGTTGAATACAATTTTTATAGACTATGGACTCCGAGGATGGTTACTGTAATTCTACATTGCTCAGGTTGAAGTGAGTCATATTTAATAGGGCTCTGTTTACAGAAACCATGGATTCCACAGGATTGGAATATAGCAGGCAGGATCAGACAGTGATAAGACTAATAGCAGATCCTACTGAAGAAAGAGGTGAAGAGCAAGATGCAAGAAGCAGAGTAGTCAGTAACTGAAGAGTTATATGTTAAATGGTGAAAACAAAATTTTAAAAAGAGTGATTTTATATATTTAATAGCACATGGTGTAGTTCTAAGATGTCCTGCACAGGGCCAGGAGTTTGACTCAATGATCTTGTGGGTCCCTTTCAACTCAGCACATTTCATGATTTTATGGCTATGTAAGAATAAGGCACAGTCCATAGATATTTCAGAGATAATGAAGCAGGAGTGTCTTTTTCTGTATTGCACAGTAATATTGAGAATTTTTTTTCCAGAAAAGAAAAAGATATTACATGATTACCCTGACACATTAGTGAACAAGCTGAAGCAGTTTCACACATAAAATAAGTGAATTTAGAAGGAAACATGAAACATTACAGCAGATTGCTAAATGATAGATAATTGATGAAACCACTGATGGGTGTGTTGAATAACGATTTTGGCAGTAAAGAAAAACAAATATTACAATGCACTGGCAGAATCCCAAACCTGTCAGAGTTCAAAGAGCATCTGGATAACACTCTTAGTCATAGAATTTAGTTTCAGGTAGTCCTGCAAGGAGCAGGGAGTTGGACTCAATATTTATGGTTCTCTTCCAACTTGATATATTCCAGGATTCTATGATTCTAATTTAGTTAAAACATATTTCATCTCACCATCAGAAATATTTGATTTCTCTGGTCATATATTTTAAAGTAAGCAAGAAAGTCCCTTACATGGTAGATTTAAACCACTATATGGTTACTGTTGCCTCTCTCTAGAAAGTGGGAAAAATCAGGAATCTGAAGCTATGAATTAAATACAGCAATACTTGGATGCATTTTTATACATAAAAATATTTTTAATGACTGAGTGATTAACTTCAGATCTTTATATGCAAATTATTATACTGTTAGTTTTCCTTAGACATTTTAATGTAACTTTTAAAAATCCAAACATTTAAGAGTCTAATACTTTACAATGCAGAAAGTGTCTTAGCATAGAATATGGCAAAAGGATAGTAATCTTAAAGCTAGCTCTGGGAAAAGCTAGCTTTTCTATTTCTTCTATTGTAGTCTAAAATGATTCACATGTTTAGTTTGAAACTCTTAGGAGCTTGCCTAGCCCATAGCCCAGTAGATGCAAGGTTGCTTTGACTCCGTTTTTACAGGTGTCACCAAAAACAAGGCAGAGCCTGTATTCCTGGTAGATGTGTCCATAGGCACAGTGGACATACACATCTAGCCACAAGAGGCAGAAGACATTACCTTACAAGCACCTGCCCAATTACCAGCAGCACTCTCACAAATGTGAGTGGCGCTGATGGATCTGTCCTGTTCCTTGTCTCTAGCTGATCAAGAATGAAGTCTAATAGTGGAACTTATGCAAGCATCTGCAAGCAAAATATGAATTGCACCAGTAACTGGCCAGTAGCTAGCCTCAGACTCCCAGCTTCCTCAGCCACTGGCACCTGCATGTGCTCTTCAATTTAAGGTACTCATATCTCTTCTCATTTCCTCATTTCCATAGAATGGCAGATCTACCAGCTGGTCTGGATCTACAGTTCCCCAAGTAGCCAATTCTCAGATTCTCATCTCTATAGTACTTCATTTAGACCTATGGCCACTACAGTAGCTGACTATCAGACTCCTGTTTCTCTAGTGTCTGGACACAAAACAGTGGTATCATCATTGATAGTTCCTAGATCATGCTACTTAACCTGTGACTCTGGCTTACAGTTTGCAAGTGCTACACACACAGAGTATAATAGAGTGCATCTTCACTTAGGAAACCCTATCTGATGCTGACTGATATCTACAAGCCTGTCCAAAAGAGCATAGCCTCTTGCAGTCTCTGTCACATGTGCCAGACCTATCATATAAATGTCTGTTATAAATGAGATGGCCAGATTTGAAAAAAAAATAAAAACCTTAAAATTTATTTTTTGCGTAACAGCGAACACAGAAAACGATGATAAATAGGCAGCTCCGATCCTCGGTCGGCAACTGGGTGAACGTATGGACAAGACTCTACCACTCTTGTCCTTCCCCATTCATGAATCCTATCACCAAGAGTCTAGTTTTTAAAAATTTTATTTCCCCCAAAATTAGATCTTTGTCCACTTTTTTGGGATGATGTATTTTTGAGTTTTCTTTTGAGGCAGTTCCCCTTCTGAATAGGTTTTTGGGCAGAGCCTGGTGAATTGATTATTTTTCTGGGAAGGCTACATGGGGTGGATCAAGTCCTTCAGTCTTATCTGGTTTTGCTTATCTTTGATTAATCACCGTCAGTGGCCCATCTCCAGGGCCAGGAACTTCTTTTCAAGTGTTGATTTCCATTATTCTCTTGCTGGAGACACCCATCCTGGAATGCAAACCTAGTTTTCCTGGGATTGGTACTTGTTCATTACTTTTATTTATATTTTATTTTAGCATGAATTATTAAATGCCATATGTCCCCCATAACATGTCTTAAACACTCTAAAATATTGCAATATGTAGGCAACTAAATGCCACAAAAACTCTCAAATGACTGTTAGGGGTGTGGAGTCTCATTACAGTTAGTGAAGTCACGACATGCAGTGTTGATTAGAAATATTAATTTTAACCTTAGTTATCTTTATTCATTGAGTTGATTTGTCAACCAACTCAATTTTCTAATATGATTAGGACCTTTATTTACTAACTGGTGAATCAGTGATAGTAGACTGTGAAGGGTACCCTAAATCTATACAACTTCATGTGTTCACTAGAGTTTAGCCCTACACCCTTATTGTCAGTTATGGGATATGTAGTTCACATATAGACACCTACATTTAGACCTTTTTTCCTTTTCTTTTTCTGTTTACATTTCAGAACAGAATTCTAGCCACAAGGCCAATCAGCATTCTGCCTTCATCTTTCACAAAATCCATTCAGCACTGTGTGGATAGCATCACCTGATACTAGTCAATCAATAAATCACCAGATCACACCTTTTACATGTCCTGTAGCTAACGGCATCTAGAATCAGAAGAAAATTGTCCACTTAAATAAAGCCTATATGTGTATCTTGCAGTGACACATGATACATTAGAGTTTGTATCCAGGCCACAGGTAAAAATTTTTATTTAGGCACCTAATAACTCAGCACTCTACCAAGTTGCTCCAACCTGATCCTCGTCATTTACTTAGAATCACATCTGACCTAGCACAAACAGTGGCAGATAATGCATTATACTTATTTACAGTATATATAAAAAGACCTTAAAAGTGGAGTTCACAGGCAGAGGTTAGATCTCTGCCTCAAAAAACAGAGTGAAAGCAGCAGATTTTGACAGTGTCATCCTGCTTACACAGCTTAAACTGGAGACCTAAATATCCTCCATGCTCTATCTAGCCATTTCCTTGCTTCTTCTTTAAAAACTAATCCCCTTTATGCATTTCTATACTTCATGGTTCTCCATAAACTTTCACATTCTTCCTCATTATTTTGAAGTGACAGCATCTCCCACCTTTTTGTCTGCAGTAAATATTCAGTAAATGTTCTCCTAGTTTTTGGGGTCGTATTAGTCATTAAATAATGCTTCTCAAGACCAGGCTATAGTTGCTTTCCTGCCTGATCCTTCATCTTGTGATACTTCATTTCCTTACCACCCTAAAAATCTTTTGAATTTAGTCTTCTTAATCAGATGCATTCAATAAGTGATTCTGACACACTGAGTCAAGCTTGTCTTGGCTTTGATCAAGTCCTGAATACCTCACTAAAACAGAAACTGTTTTTCTCTGCAGATGTAGTTTCTGGAGCACAGTTAATTTCTTTCTATTTCCTCTTCTTTTGTCTTCCTCACCTAGTGGAGGTTTCATTTAGTTTACTAAGGAACAAAATGTATTAGTTATAGCTTGTTTTTCTAATAGAGGTAGGGAAACCATAATAGAATGAAAGAGAGTGGCTCAAATAATTCAAGTGAAGATTTTCTGTATTTCAACAGAACTAATATCTATGCAGAGAAATATATTTTAGCTGCCAAACCTACTACTACAACTTACCTCATGTAATTAGGTCCTACATGAGAGTGTCCACAATTTGTAGTATGAAGTGTACATGTACAAGGGTTTTTTTTTCTTTATTTTTCTTCTATCTGTGCAGAGGGCTTTTTTTGTTTGAGGGTTTTGGGTTTTGTTTGTTTGTTTGTTTGTTTGTTGTTTTTTGGGTTTTTTTTTAACTTTTTTACTTTGTTTCATTTGCTTTCTTTGTTTTTAAGGAAAAGAATTGGCACCCTAGATGGCTGCTAACAGATGTCTTCATCTTTAGTTTGTGCTTCCATATAATGATTTTTCAGTAGTTTATGTGATATTCAGGGAAATGAAGAACAAATGTGTACAAGTAACTTCAAAGGACAGAAAACCATAAAAATAATAAGATGACCCAAAATCCATCAATATGATCTCCCTCTTGGATGTACTTTGCCTTATTATTTCTTATATTTGTTATGTTTAGACAAGATTGATCATTTATTTTCCGTTTATTCCCTTGACATCATTAATAATATGCAGGCACACAGATCTTTTGAAAGTGAAGCTACTCAGGCTTCTCAATCCCTGATCCAAAAGCTATTGTTATTGACGGTAAGATTTCCAATACTTTCAAAATATTTCCAAGTATTTCAACATACTTTAGAACAAACACTCTTTTTGGGTTCAGGAAACTAAATTTAGGCATTATTTATCCTCAGATAAAATGCCTTATTAAGACTGGAAAAAAATATTAGCCACTTTTGTGTCTGTTGACCTTCAGGCAGTAATAGGAAAAAAAAAACAAACCACCAAACCCTTCAGAAGTGAAACTGTGAAATTCAAGTATTGTGAAGTTTTTGAGGGGAGTGGGTGGGAACACAGATACATCATAGCTTTGACATTCATTAGAGGTCAAAATAATAAAAAAGAAAAATATAATTATAACCCCTGCACGTAGGTGGACAGAGAAATATCTATTTATTTGTACATAAGCAGTAAACAGGTTTTCAGAATATCAATCTTTGTGATATTTAGATGGTTTAATAAATTATGAGGATAATACAACAGAAGTAAATACCAATACATTATTTTTTTCTGATATGTATCAATGTCAGAAGATATAATTATTTTTGAAAGTGTCTGTATAAAAAGAAATTGTTCAATCCTGTAGAATCTCACTACAGACTTGATGAATTGTTCCAGTTATAAATCACAGTCTTCATCAATGTCACAAAGACAGCTGAGAAACACCAGTGTTTTCTTTTTTCTTCACCAGTATGTTTGATTTCCTGTTTAAGTTTTATGTATTCAGATCTACCTGGTTTATCCTAAACACCCAGTTCTAGGAGAGTCATTGTATTCAGTAAGTTATTTATAGGCCTACTAAATAAACCAAGACAAAAATTCCAGAATAAATTACTTTGTTCTTCAATTTTTTTTTTTCATATTTAGATTAATTTGCCTTTTAATGTAGGTAGTTTTTACCACTTACTATATGAGTAAATGAGAGTGACTACTTCATATAGAAGCTATAGAGGCTTTAATTGTGTATTGCTAAAGTTAAGAGAAATAAACTCAACCTTGGGTTTTGCTATTTTGTTATTTAGATGAAGACTAATCTATTATAGTTGTTTTCTACACTTGGAATTTACACTGTACACCAACTAAGGCATACCAATCAGGTTAACAGATTGAATGCATATTTTCACTTTGTTACACAGTTGCTGAGCTTTTAAACCAAAGGTGGTTAGCAAAGGAATCTCTGTACTGCCCCAGGCTCATCAGAACACCTCAAACTACATGCACAGCAGCACTCTATGACAATGTCATGCAGTTCTTAAACCTACTAAAATGGCAACCAGAGGAAATTTAAAATAATTTAATATTTCCTATACTGTGAGAACTTACCTTTTTAAAATTATAGAAACAGAAGGTTAAGGGGAGATCTTGCAACTGCCTAGAGCTACTTTTTTGAGAAGACTAGAAGAATAGTGAAGACTTAGGCAAATTCTTCTCAAAGGTGCACCAAGGGGGCAACAGTAGACAAAAGGCTGAACACAGAAATTCCTGAATTGAGGATTTTATGTTTTAAAAAATCTTATGATTATTGTTTTTTGTTAATTTTTAAAAATTATTTAAAATGATTTTACTAAAATCATGTGATATAGTGGAACAGGTTGCTCAGAGAGTTTGTGGAATCTTCATTCCTGCAGCTTTTCTGAATTTAGCCAGCCAAGTTGCTGAGCAACCTCAACTGGATATATCTTCCAACCCAAATTATTCTATGATTATATATACAAATAAAAAAACATACACACACACACAAAGACATTAATCATATATATATATATATATATATATATATACTTATGACTTTGTAGGAGCTGGTCTGTTTCTATAATGATATCTGAGTCCCTTGAATTGTTACTTGCACTTCCATCACTCTCCCAGGACTCTGAGGAACAATGGATTACATATTTCTTTGATTTAGTCAGAGGTTTTTTCATACCCACTATGACCAGGGTTTTGCAATTGCATCTATTTTCTTCAGGTAGTCTTTGTAATCAATGAAATAGAATAAATGCAAATAACATATAATGTTCGTTTTACCTTTCAGTATGATTGACAGCTAGCTAACCAGGTTATTATGAGGCTGTTTGTAGGTTACTATACCTAGCTGAGCTGTCTTTGTCTTCCAAATAAAATGCATGTTGCTAATGCTCACTGAAACTTGTTTAATGGATAAAAAAAATGTAGCAATCATCATTTAAGGCTAATTTCAGCTGTCCAAATCTAGGGTATGTAGTGCCATTTATGACACCACAGGGCATTCAACATATTCACATAGACTTATCAGCTATGACACAGGATTTATGGAAGATCTGCATTGTTCTGTAACACCAGCTGGGGGTCAAGGAAGAGATACTAATGACATTTACAAAAGGTATTTAACAGCTATGTCTGGGGTAATTGAACTGAACCTTTTAAGGATAAATTACCCACACCTGAGCTTAAAATCATCTTACACTCCTTTAATAAACAACAGAGAAAAATCAGGAACTTTTATATAGAGTTTAATCTGTCTAAAAGCAGTTAATCACTCATAATGAGATGAATCAAGTCTTGGAAGATCATAATATAATCAGATTTTCATGACTAGGTGCAATGAAGCTAAATATATCCAGTATGTGATCTGACAGATATATTTGGACAGTATTTGTAAGCCATTTCTAGTCTCTGAGATTTAAATACATTCATTTATTCAATCAGATAAACAAACAAAAAACAGTTTTCTAAAGACTTTTCTTAGTTCTGCAACTGTTTTCTGAATGTTACCAGTTTTCTGCTCTTCACTTATATGGACAATTTTTTTTTTTAGCACACTGAAATTTTCTACAGCAGAGAGAAAGGGATAACAGGAAGTGTTCTGGGGCCCCAGGAGATGTCCTTCTTCCATTTAGAGAAAAATATAGCAAGACCAAACATAACTTGTCTCACAGTCTCAAATAATCTTTAAAGGCCATCTCAAAGGGGAAAAAACCCCCCAAAATTATATATATATATATATAAAAGAAGGCTGTTGAGAGTGAGATGATGAGACCAGACTGTTACTATCATGCATGCCATCACTTAACCAGTGGGAATTTTAATATTAGCCTTGGTTTTTCTAAATATATCCATCGACTGAAATTTGAGATCACAACTACAATCAGCAGTGAATTTTTTCAAAATATTGCAAATCACTGAAATTTTGTCACTCTCCTATTGATTTTAACAGTTTCAGACTATTGTATGTAACACTTGTTTAAATTTTCCTTTCAAATTTTCTAGCTGAGGAATTACACGGAGTTGGAACAGTTAAATACTTCTTGCTAGCATAACTAAGACTTAAATTACCTTGCCAGGAATATGACTGCTACTATGTGAGATCTAAAATGTATTATAAGATAATATGTAAAATAACGAAAAAATAATATTTCATTTTCATTATATCTTACCTTTCTTTCTTAGAAATCAAATCCAAAGCCATATGATACAGACTACACAGTGTTATATAAGATCTCCAGTGACCAAAGTAACACCCTGGAAATCAGAATTTATGTGGCTAGAATATATTAAAATAATAGTTCAGTATAGCTTTGGAGAAGTGCATATTCTATATGTTTCTGTTCTGGAAAACTGGCAGGTATCTTTTATTCCTTTTATTGAGTATTACCTAGTGTGTTAGGGAATGAAGGGCTGAATTCTAAGAAATAAAGCTGCTTCGCAGTGTGGCCGCACAACCTAAATAGAAACTAATCCTGTGTTTCATTTTGACAGTATAATCCCAGGGGAAAAAAAAACAAAAAAAACAAAACAACAAACAAACAAACAAACAAAAACCCTCTATTTTTTTTCCACTAAGATATTTTTGGTAGACATTTCTTGCAGTTACATAAAACTAGAGTCTGTATTTATCAAACACAGTGCTAACACAATTAAATCAAATTCAGGAATACTCAGCTTGAGATATTGAAATTTAATTAGAAGTGACAGCTGTGTCTGGTCTTTGGACAAAAATATGCATGGAGTTTTGAGTAAGAATTAGAAAGGAGGAGGTGAGAGAAAACTGCATGACTACGCTTCAAAAAAGGGATTTGGGAACGATTGTGTCTTTTTAACTCAACAACCTCCTCTACACTTCCCTGCCCCAATTTCTATGTTCATATCTTTGGAGTAAAACCTTAAGTAAGGTTATCACATACATACTAGTGTCCTCCGTGTCACACAGTATCAAGTCACCCTGTCTAATCTTCATAAGATATAGAATTAATATATGTAAAAATACCTTTATGGTTAATTTAGTCAATACATGAGGAACCATTTGGATACCATGAGGAACCTTTGCTATTTTTCTGGATTTTTTTCTACTTTAGAAAAAAAATACATCTTAAAAATTAACATGGGTTATATTCATGTCAGGTTGATATTGAATCAAACTTGTGTTTCTGGAAATATAGAATGTGAATACTTTTAATAAGGCTTCAGTCATAGAATGATAAATTCATTGTGACAAAAGCCACATGCTAGCCTGTGGTGAAAAAGCTAATGTCGTTCATTTTATGAATGGATGGTATGCAAGAAATCTAGAGTGCAATTTTTTTTTTTTTTGGAAAGTTATTAAAATGATTGTCAGTGTTAAAAATAATAAGCAGTCAACTTCTTTAGGTTTCCTTTATGTTGTACAGCAGGTAGTTGAACAATAGGATCCTAGTCACAAAGCTACCTTTCCTAAAAAAATATCTGAGTGTTCATTTAATGAAAATGATCCATTCTTGTACCTAAACTTCAGAGCATGCAAAGCCTAATGTTAGCTTCTAGTTAATTTATTCATTATTTATATACTATTATTTTAAGATTATGATGGGAAAGTCATTTTCATGTATCCTGTTTATCATGTAGACATTTTTGTCTTGAAGTCAGTCAGACACACAAGCCATTCCGCAGGTCTGACTCTAAGGAAGTGCCACTTGAGACTTCATCACACTCAGGGACAGCAGATCTGTCTAAATTCCTGATATCCTCCCACACACTTTCTCTGGTCTATATTCTCCTTTGTCTTTTACATACAGAGCAGATTGTCCTTATTTAATTGGATGACCTACCCAATCACTTAATGAGTTTTTGTGACCTCTTTTTTTCTCATGGTGTGTGCTTTCATATGGTGCTCCTTTCTTGCTTCTCCCTCCCATTCAGAGAGGAAGACTATGTTCCTATTCCTCTGAAGAGGTGGCTCTAAGGTCTTGTCACTTCTGGTGGAAGCCCACAAGAACAGATTATGTGGGAAGGGTAATCTTTCACTCTTTCAACACTATATCTCTAAATCTCTCTGAAACAAATTTTCAGTTACCTCTGCCTCACTCTCTAGACACAATGGGAACAGAAACATTGCATCATATAATAATTTGAGCCAGAATGGACCTTCAAAGATTATCTAGTCCCAGTCCCGCTGCAATGGGCAGGGACAACTTTTACTAGACGAAGGTGTTCAAAGCCCCTGTCCAACTTTAATTTGAACCCTTCCAGGTTCAAACCAGGTCTCAACCTCCAGGTTGAGACACCATGTAGTTCTAATTTCAGAGTTGGACCATTTGGCAGAGAGGGCTTTTAAAAGTTTGCTGCACCTTCACCGCTGAATGTTAGAAGAAAATATCCACAGGTCTGGGGCAGAGTGAGTCATAAGCCTGAGGGTCAGCTTCTAAGATGAAGTTGCAGAGCACTTATGATCATCCTTACACAGCCCCTGTATTGAATGTAGGTACCATTGAAAAGTGCTGTGGGTCACTGATTTTCAAACTTGCTTGCAGCTGGTAGGAGGTCAATCCCAGGCAGTACCACGGCAATGGGCAGCAATCTACCTGTTAGGCTGTGGAAGTTAATGGAGCTGGTGTAGAGCACTGCAGAAATAGCCAATTTCCCATGAGTATTTGGTATAATACTGGTATTCTATATATTATTTTTTTTTAACTTTCCAAAAAAAGGAGGTGCTTTTGGTTAATTTGTTAGCTTCTGTGGATTTAGCTATATTAAAGGTAACTAAGCTTGCTAGCTCTGTTCTTTATATTCTTTACTAAGACATTGTTTCAAAAGATGTCCATCTATTAGCTATAAAAGAAGACTATTTTACAAACTCACATAGGACTAACTTTTAAGCAGCTTTAACCTGGTAGGATAAATCCAGTGTTTTTTGTCAAAAGATACAGTGTAAGTCTACAGATTGGCTGAAATACCTTTCTGTTATTAAGAAAGGTTTGCATTGTACTTCTAACCTTGTAAAGTATTCAGTATTTTTTAAAAAATATATATATACACAAACAATTTTATTTGCTTTTCTTAGCTAATTTGCCTTGAAATAACTTTTTCGATATTAAAATTTTCAGAAAAAATAAAAAATGAACTAGCAAAAATTTACATTTTAATAACTTAATACTTGTCAGAGAATTATTTACAACTAATGATAACGAAGATTACATTTCAACTGGTCTTGTTTCCTGTATTTTTCTGTCTGAATTTGTAAATTTTTTCTACATATCATGCTTGTTCTGGCACAGGTTCAAAACTATTCTGTTGGATAAATGGAATGTCTCATTTGCTTATTTTTTTAATGTGATGGTGAACGTCTGATTTGAACCACAAAATATGTGATTAGACTGATCAGAAAGTCAGAAATCGTTACTGACTTCAGTAATCATTGCAGAATCTGGGCCAGACTAGCAGTTTTGTAAAGTATTTGTAAAGTACTAACTCAGTAAAGTCAAAGTTCTATTGACTTCAATAAGATTTGGATCAAGCTTTTAGGAAATGTTTTGTTTTGACCTGGTAATAGTGCCATCTGTTAGAGAAGACACCTAAGGAGGATTCTGTTAAATAGGTTAATACAAATAGAAAAGGTTATTTTTATGTATATTTTAGATGTTGGCACAATGATAGATATCAATATTCTCATTCAAGTTTCATGGTAGCTTATTGCTCATACAACTCCTCTTAGAATCACAGAGTAGCATAAATGCTTCAGCATCTAAGGTAATTCTGAATTTGACATTCAAGGGAATTTTCCAACAATACACTGATTAAAATTATTAATGAAGGACTAAAATTATTAATGAAGGACTCATCTATAACTTACTAGTTAACCTTGCAAACTAAAGTGCCTGCGAGGCTGGGAACTCTCTGAATATCCTGAATGTTGCTTGAAGTATCCATAGTCATTTTCTTGAAAGAAAAAAAGAAGACACCCCCATCCCGCAAACCACACACACACCCCCCTAGGAAAAGGAAGAGTAGCTGAACTTCCTACTTTCTGAACAGTACTTATGTGGTTTTAGCCCTGGAAAAACGTTACTGGTTTGACTTTGCCCTTCACATAGAAAAGGACTCAGACATTTTGTCTTACATTTCAATCTGCTCTCCACTGCTGTCATCAGTAGCTTAAATTTTTAAATTGACTGCTGGAAATAGTAGATATGGATTTATTGTCACTCTTCAACCTTCCCTGTTTCAATAGTGGATAGGTTTGATAATTATTAAATAATGGGTCATATATGCTGGGTTTTAGAAGATGTGGTAAGGTTTGTAAAGGAAATTGGGGATTTTGGGGACTGAATTTTTTGTTTTTTGGTTTTGGGGGTTATTTTCAGTTTCATTTTCCATTTAACTTTTCAGTTGTTTTTCAGATAAGTCAGTTAATTCTCTTCAGTGTTATCAGTTGCAGTGGAATGCGTATTTTTATAATCAGCTTATCTAGTCTTTGCAAAATAATGAGTCTTATGCTTAAATGTACCATGGTTAAAACTTGCTTGGTCTGACTTCCCTATATTTGGGGCAGTGATGTCTAGAGGCAATATATAGTTCATGATCATTTCAGAAATAATGTCACTGTTAAGAAAAGACCCATAATAGATGCTCTTTCTGGGTTATCTTTTTTGTATTGCTGTAGCACAACGATTTGTTTGACCAAGCTGGTTGCATTTTACAACTGAAAGCTTTACTAAATATTTTAAGCAAATACTGAACAAGGGTTTTTGCTTCTTTGAAAACCATTCTTGTACTTAATTTGTAATCAGTCATTGTTAAAGTATCTTTTAAGCTACATAAAAAAGTAAATGTCTTAATGTGTTGTGTATTACAAAGTTATTAAAGTAACTATTGAAACATTAGGTAGTATCAAAAGTTCAGTCTGTATATATCTATAATTTATCATATTGTATGGATAGAATTTTGATTATCAATTTAAATTCAAGGTACAACAAAGTCTTTAATCAAAAATGATATTTTTCCTGAAGTTTCCTCCTTTTATGCAGCTTCTCTCAAGGCAGATATACATGCAGAACAAATACGCTTTATTTCCAGCTGACATTTAAGACACACTTTTGCCTTTCGTATTTTTCTGCTTGAATAAAACAGTTACCCAATAAAATAACAGAAATTTTTCAATCTGAGTCTTGCTGTGTTTCTTTAGAACTATAACTGAAACTGTCAGAAAAATGAAAGTAAGAAAAATAGCACACTACAGATTGCAGAATAATTGGTGTTGGAAAAAAAAGTAGAGAATGAAATATTTTAAAATACCTAGCTTTAAAATATATATATATATAGCTGAGGTGTTAGCCTGTGTCTTTCTTATAAAAATGTGATAGGAAAAAAAATCAAAACTACTGAGAACTTTATGAGTTATACCACAATTCTATTTTTAAAGACCCAGTGCCTTATCATGCTGTGAATTTAATTGCAAAATTCTTTTGACATTCATGGGAACAGTTCTAGTCCTTGCTACACTCTGAATGACATAGTATCCTGAAATCAGCAACAGCGGATTTTGACCATCCCTTTTCTATATTTATCAAGAAGAGAAATTTAATTTTGAGGATTAGCCAAGTACTATGTGTCCTTTCTTCTTTAACTTCACGAACTTTCTGAAAGTTCATGCTCTAATTGATTAGCAATATTTATATCACTATACAAAGTTGTTTACATCAACATAAGACATTATCTGCCCACACTTAAGCAAATCAAGGCAGAGCTGATCTGTTTCTACAATGTAATCTCTTTCCTAGAAGACGTTTTTAAAAAGTTCAGTGTTTACTCCTCTCCTC